>JAODAH020046804.1:0-37314 GCA_027574865.2 Coproporus ventriculus | reverse complement strand
GATTATGACAGAATTTGACAAGACGCGCAGCCTTCTCCAGTTTCGTATTTATTGTTGCTTGGCAACAATATTATAAATATTACTTTATTCCCTAGGGACATAAACTGCCATTTTATTCCCTGCTGATAAGGGTTAAAGCGCCACATTACATGACTGACATTTTAATATTTAATTTGTAAGAAGCAAATTAAGAAAATTACATTATTTGGAGATTTCAACGGTCACAAAGGAAAGAAACTTTGATAGGATTATTGCTTTATTATTATTTTTACTACAATGTATGTATTAGCATGTATTGGATATCGAATTTTTAAGCAACATCATAACTGCCATCTATACGTGAAAGTTTGAATTATCGAAAGAGTTAAGATATGAATTTATCTCAATAGTTGATATTCATATTATAATGTTGTTCTTAGCAACCAACAGACTTGCCTTTTAACTAGACATTTGGTGATTCAAGAAAATTACAATTTCTTCTAAAAAATAATGTTCGTAACTCGAGGAAAAATGAAAATATCTTCGCTCGTGTTTTAGATTCAGAATCTAATTAGCACTCGCTCGATATTTGCTGTTTTCCTTTCTTGTTACGAAATTTACATTTTCTTATTCAGAGAATAAAAATTTTTAGAATTTGAAGATTATCTTATTATTGCAAGTTTCAAGAAACGATGTGTGAGGTCGAGGAATAATATTTTTTATTGAGGTTGTTAATTGAAAATATGCATAAGTTAATTAATAATTATTATCAATAGAAAATTTGTGGTTAAGTTGTGTCATTTGAAAAATATTCGAAAAGATATATAGAACTTAATTAAAAAGTGGTAGATAAAAATTTGTTTTTGTGGGAAGAAATCTCTTAACTAATTAATCTCGCTTCTTTTTCTTTGAATTTATATCAAAATATTTCAAGATTGTGTACTGGTTGTACGATAAAATGTTAATTAATATAAATATAGAGACATTTATTGCAAAATATTCATAAAATTACAAAATATATTTAATTAAAATGAAATGTGTTCCCCTAAAAAAAAAAAAAAGAAAAAAAAAAGATTTTAATTAATTAATCCCCTGAACAACATAAAACTAATCGATCAGATTTCCAAATTGGTCAGGAAGAATATTTGAAAAATTCGAAGCGAGTTTCGTGCACCTAAAAATTCCCAATCGTGGAATTTCCATAATGTGTTATTTTAGTACTGTATTAAAAATAAATTAAAAATTTTTGGAGAGAACGCGAGCGCGCAAGAAAGCAATAAACGTGAATATAATGATTGGGCTTTAAAAGTCGATATCTGGAGCTCTACTACCTCGCTCTGACATTCCTCCAGAAGAATGCTAACATGTAAAATGTGTGGACACACGTGGGAAAATAGCCGAAGCGAATAAAATTCATCCCGCAGCTCTAAATCATTTCACCATCTTTGTTTCACTAATTATCGGTGCGTGCGGTGCTCCTACTCTCGGCTACTTGAAGAGGAGAAAAACCGTCAAGATAAAACGCGACGATATGAGAAGTCCCCATCTCTCTTCGTATTTTTTTAAATATCAGATTTATCAGGCGCACGTCTCCACTTGTTTATCTCATTGGTTAGGGACCCCATCCTGACAAATTAAATTCAATTACATGGCTACATTTAGATCTATATAATTATTATCTTTATTTATAATCAGTAAGACCCGGTGTGTACAGAGCGCGCTTATTAACTCTATAAATGCCTTAAATATTTCCACAATACCATCCCCGTTCCTGAATATCATAATAAATCAATCCCGTTCCAAGGAACATTTATCAATCGTGACTATTTTAATTAATTTAGATTTATTTATACCGCTCAATCCCCTCTTTCACCAAATTTCCTCGAAATTAATCATCTATCTATCTGTATATTTATAAAATGAAATGCCTAACTTCCGTCTCTCTATCGTTTCCGCGTAATTTCTGCAAATACTAATATAGTTATAAATTTTTTTATCGAACAATCAATCATTAAAAAATGAAAACATAAAAACTTTAAAATTTGAAAAATCGAAAGCGCAATAATCTGAAAAATGAAGAAGTCCATAATGGAAATTGGAAAAATAAAAAAGAAAAAACTAAAAAATAAATGGACGAAAAATTGAAAAGAAAAATTTTGAAAAAAAAAGAAGATGCCGAAGAATTTAAAACGCCTAAAACCAAAAATATTAAAAAATCGAAGAAATCTTGAAAATTCATTATTCCGTTAGGTGTCGCGTGTGAATGTCAAATTAAATAATTGACATCTAGCATCAAGCCGTTAATTCTAAATTGTCCATTAAATTTATTTTAAATATCTTAAACTGAAGCAAGGCATGCAATAAATAACTAAAGTGTTATAATGGACCGTGAAGCTACTTCAAACATCCTCAATGAAGTCTTAACTGATGTCATTAACTTAAGCGACATTATAGAAGATGCCAAATCCATTAAAGATCTTATCAAGAATGATGAAAATCTAAAAGATCTAAAAATTTATGTAGATAACACGCAGAAACTTATTTCTAATCTTAAAGAATCAATAGAAAAGATTCATGAGAGTAGGTCCAAAATTGAACCAAATGAAACAATTAAAGAAGAACCCAAAACGAATGTAGTAGGCAAGATTAAATTGGTGGATATATCCAAATTAATAAATCCCGAAGGTAATAAAAGAATTAAAAAAATTAAGAAGAATGTGGAAGATAGTATAGTAACAATTTCAGATTCCGATGATCAGAAGAAGAAAAAGTTGTCAGAAATTGTTTCAAGTTCTGAAGAAAGTAGTAGTGAAATTAGCAGTGGTTCTCTACCAGTTTTGAGAAAAAGGAAAGTTGCCCCTAAATCTAAACAAAGTAGTAGTGATGGTGGCAGTGATTATGTACCAGTTAGTAGTGATAGTAGCAGTGATTCTATACCAATTCATAGAAAAAGGAAACGAAAAAAAATTGAAAATAAACTAAAAAAGTAGAAGAAAATTTAAAAAAACACAAAAAAAGTAAAAAGAGAAAATTATTAAGATATGTAAAAGTTGAAAATATAAAAATAAAAAAATCAGAAGGTCATGTATCTGTTTGTGAAATAAATAAAAAAAATATCAAAATGAAGGAAATAAAAAAAAAACAATAATTAAAACAAGAAATTGGGAAAAGTGGAAAATAAAATAATTGGAAAATCAAGGAAAATGGAAAAAGAAAAAAATCGTAAAAATTGCGAAAAGAAAAAAATCGAGTAAGAAAACATGAAAAGCGAAGACATTCCACAAAATTAAAAAAAAACATTGGAAATGTCAAAACACTAAATCATAAAATAGAAATTATTTAGAAATTTAAAAATAATTTCATAGCCCGGGCAACGATAGGCTTCATAAAGTTTTTCATTGCAAATGTTTAATTAATTAATTTATCTTTTTAGTGTTTATGGAAAAATTTCGGTGCTGAATCAGCAGATGGCGATGCAAAGCACACTGCCCCTATCTACGATTTTGGATAGTACAGTGTGCAGGACTATTCCGGGACTTACGAAGAGTCAGCAGGAGTTGTGTTTCCGACAGCCGGATGTTACCGTGGCTGCACTGCAGGGACTGCAGGATGCCATGCAGGAATGTCAGCATCAATTTCAAGGGCATAGATGGAATTGTTCCACTCTTGCCAACAAGCAGAATCCTTATACTAGTTCCATCTTACAGCGGGGTAAGCATTCACGACAATACACAACACACATTCTTTATTAATTGAACGTTCAGTTGTATACAATTATTTGCGCAATATAAAAGGAGAAGAAACATATCTTCTACAAAAATAATAAATAAACGCATTCCACTATAATGTTGCGATTTTTTCTAATTTTTTCGACATGTTTAACAGTTTATGTAACAAGTCTGAGTGTAAGATCCGACTCTTTTCGTTTTGATTTTTAAAAATCTTCCATGCAGCACTACAATTTACTTGAAACATCGTCCAGCTAATGTGAATTTACAAAAAAAAAAATATAATTTTGGGTCTTCGCTTAATTTGCATAAAATATCAGGATGATATCTCCATGATTTAAATATAAATTTTGAGCATTAAATAAAAAATATTTAAAAGAGTTTAAATTGCATATTTAGAAAGAAAATTGAAAAAACCAATGCAGTATAAATCTTTTTCTTAATAAATAGTCAATGTATGATATTTGCTGCTAAATATTATATAACAATAATAACCTCACATATACGTTTATAAAATCTTACTCCATTTATTTTATAGAACTTCCGTAAAATATTTTTTTTTGTTATATGCTATGATGTAGGTAAAACTTGCATTCCCATGCATGGGAATTTTCAATACCGATAACAATACACAACAAAATACCCGCCCCATAAATAAAATCAATAAAATATTATGAAACAATACAAAACACCTATTAATATTATAATTGTTCGACAATATAAAATAATATAAGCATTCAATTTGTGTTTGTTAACCTTAAATATTGAATAGACGTGTTAAGTTACAGTATGTCTAATTCAATCGGGTTATTAATAAAATAATAACAATAGCAATGGATTAACTTTAGATTAAAAAACGACATAAATTGTAAAATATTTTCAATATCATTGCACATACATTTATATTTCATTAGTCCTGCAGTATTTCGGATGAATAAACCGTATTCTTCGTTATAAAATTTGTATTGAAATGATTATCTCGTATTATACTCAAATATATTTTAAATAATTGTTATGTAGTAGTTTTCTTTTCATAAGTATCCTCATTGTTGTGTGACAACGGAAATAAGTAGCAATATATTTGCAAACAATGCACAAGGGGCCGTTGTCATCCAGGTGTCAACGCTGTAGGTAGCGATGACAGCTCTATTTATGTCAGCCTTTTACAGAATATATTAGACACCCTTGCTTTAAGTCACCGCAACTAATATGAGCTTTAAGACCTTTTATGTGGCATAAAGATGATTTACTGTTAAAAGTGGATAGTTTCCTTTACTATTTTTTTTTTCTTTCTTTCTTTAAAGGCTCGCTCACCTTCGAACAAACCTATTTATTATTATTGCCAGATCATAAAGCTGCTCACACATATACGGCTAGCATTTAGTTCATTTGTTCAACGACGGGATCAACAAGGAATTAAAAGAGTAAAATACTTTAATAATATAAAGATCATTTTTGATCTATTTTATAAGATTAAATATTTTATAATTATAATTTGACATGAATACATTGTATATCCATCATGGTATTCCCTTGAAATGAACTAAATCTTATTTATATATTAATAAGAAAGATTCATACACTCAAAATAAAAAAAAACGTGTTGAAGAAGTAAGAAAGACTTGTTCAATAAATAACAAATTCTTCCATCTCCAATTTTGCTGAAATTTTGTACATAGGTTTGTACTATCCAAATTATAATAATTTCCAAAATTTTAGCCCTCTAGACCCAAAGTAACACCGTAGTCGGATTTTAGGATTAATTTTAGGTTTTTTTAAGCGTTTATTTCGTCGATATTAAAAATCTTAAAAGATCGTATTACAACATATCAAAAATTTGTATTTCAAATCTGAAAAATTGGAGTATTTAGAAATAACGTGTTTCCTAGGCAGCCATTTTCATGTTTTCATCGTTTTTACGATTTTTTAACTATTCCGCCGGGTATTTCGGAAAGCTAGGCCAGCATTTACGAAAATTTTGCCAAGAAAATGCATATTTTGAATACGTTTTAACATGATTTTCCAGGATGTTCAAATAATAATCTATCAAAAAAACTTGAAAGACAGCTCAAGATTTAAGGTTAAAACTTTGGAAATTATTGTATTTTGATCAAAGAAACCGATGTACAAAACTTCAACCAAATCGATTATGTAGACCTGGAAGGGTTTCGTCAAAATGAAGAGGAATGTCACTAATGCAATTCTAAATTTTTTGACATACTTCCTGAATTTATCATCATAAAAATGCTATACCGAAATTAAGCGTTAAATGTCATAACATCAGTAAATTAACGTCACATTTTCAAATTTCAAAACTTAAATCTGAGGTATCAAAATGTCAAATGCCAAAATGAGAAATATCAAATGTCGTAAGGTTAAATATCTAAAGTCTGAATGTCAAAAGTCTAAAATTCAAATGTAAAAATGGCAAACACCAAAATGTCAAAAGAAAAAAGGGATACACTCCTTTGATCAGCTAACCATAAATTGTTCTCTTCTTGGAATAGAAAGGTGTACACTTTTGCTCTGTTTAGTAGAGATGATAGTTGAACTCTACCCACACGAATTAAAAAAGTCTCGGGAACACGGGAACTTGTGCGTAAGAAATAAGGATGCGATACCAATTCCATTATTGTTACTTGTGAACATCTCAACAGACTAACTATTTTAAATCATCTTAGAAAGAAAAATGAAAATAAATTTTTACTTTGGCGACGTTTCGGTTTTGTTTATTCGGCTATTTTCAAGGACGAAAAAAGAAGAAAAAAAAGAATTATAACGAATTATAATTTTGTAGAAGAATGAATCTTTTTGAAGAAATAAGACAATTACATGGCCCTGAGGATGGCTGAATAAACTCTGCCGAAACGTCGGCAAAGTAAAAATTAGTGTTTTTATTGTTCCTGATTACTAAGAAGAAAAACTTTAAATAATATATAATAAAAAAGATAATGCTAAACAGACAGACGGAAAAACTAATATAAAAAAATAATAAATCAATATGTTATTTTATGTAACAAAATTTTGTGACTCAATTCATTTTGAAATATGGACATTATACATTAATTACCTAATAAGTCGAAAATAAATCAAATCATTTAGCAAAAGATTAATGCGTCACAGGGATTTTAAGAAAATCCTTTTTTGGATTGTGCTGCTAATCCGCAGTCGAATGTGAAAAGACCGAATTCGCCACGGTTTTACTAGAAAAGTCACACTTTGATCGGATTATGGAATAATAGGAAAACGGAAAGGCAAACAAAAATTCACTCACATTATAAAACAAAAACAAAATAAAAAATGAACATTGTGCAGTATAAGAAAATTATCCCAGGAATTTCATAATAATTTTATTATATGGGCAATTTTTCGCTAATTTCATCGGTATTTTTAATTAAGTGAACGCGCGCGCGCGCAATACGAAATATAATAATGATAATAATAAAATGTTATACCGACTATAAACTAAAGCAATAAAATTTTAAATAGACATACGTGTGCGTGTAATAAATTAAAACAAAGTAAGAGAAAAAGGAATTTTAAAAAAAATTGAATGGTACGTTTAAAGAATGGTTGGGTAAAGAAGTGAGAGTGGGATGGAGAGAATTCCATGTTAAATATTCTAATTAAGTACGAAATAGTTGTAAAAACAAAGCGAGATGTGAGTTGCTGATGATTGTTGGAGCTTTTAGCGCTGCATAATTTCCATGTGATTAATATCCTCACTCATTATTATATCTGCAGCAAGAGGTGGAATTATTAACATACCAAACAATAATATTAGAGTTTCGTTCGTTATTGTTCTCATTTTTATCTCCATGTTTAATTATTACAAGCATTTTTCAAAGCTATTCTCAGACGTTTCCGATATTCCATTTTCCAAGTTTTGACAGTTTCGTTTTTGTGATTTTTTTTTCGATTTTTATTATTATATTTTTTCGAAGCAATTTCTCAATTTTGAGATTATTCATCTTTTGGTTTTTTTAGACATTAGATCTTTTAAGTTTTTTAATTTTTTGATTTTTGCAATTTTTCGATTTTCAATATTCTTAATATTTTCACACGTGAACATTTCTCAACTTATTGAATTTTTCTATTTTCAACATTCTTTAACTTTCAAATCAAAAAAATGTCAGAATTCGACTCTTTTTATTTTCTACATTTTGTTTCTTTTTGTATATTTTAATTGTACCAGTTTATTGATCATTTTTTCCTTCCATTTTTTCCTTGAAAAATAAGAAAAGAATTAATCGAAAACTAGAAAATTAAAAGGAAAAAGATTAACATTCCAAGAAATGATAAAACAATAAAAATTTTGAAAATCTAACAAGCCACACAAAATTCGAGTTTAACAAGCTAAATAGAATGGAGTCTATGTATGTACAAACAACGTTGGCATTTAGTTCTTTTTTTTTAATATAATTGCATACAATTCGTGTATAGAGGTATACACAATGCACCACCAAAATAATGATCGCCTCGTAAAGTGATTTAAACGGTTTAGTGTAACTAATCCGTATGCACAGTAAGTTAAATTAGTGATTATGTTAAGTTCCTTTCCTGTAAATGCGTCCGTTTAGTTTATTACAAGCGATTATTCTTGGATGTCAGGTAGCGTGCTGATAACAAAACCGAAATTGTGAAAAGAAAAGACCACAGGCTACCCCCCAGACATAAAGAGATAATATGTCAAGGTAAGAAAGGCAGAAGACATTTTTAAGACCTCGACGAAAGAGATTTGTTGGACGGGTGACACCACTGACATCTGACTTTTATAATATATAACACTCATGCACAAATATAAATATAAAAGAATATAAAATAAAAAGTAATAATTAATCAATGAACATAATTAATTTTTAAATTGAAATTGGATAAGTTGAAAATTTAAAAATTTGAAAAATAAGGATACTTTTAAAACACAAAAGTTTAGAAATATCTCAAAAATGCCAGTCTCAAAAAAAAAATATGAAGAAAATATAATAAAACATCAAAAAACACTGCAATGATAAAAAATAGAAATATTTCAAATTTCTTATAAAAACATAAAAAATGTCGAAGAACTTCAAATACCACAAGAAATATCAAAATATCAAACGTCAATGTATCAAACATGTCAAATGTCAAAGGTGAAATGTCAAATATAAGACTTTAAAAATGTTAATCATTTTTCAGCAGACGAAAATCCCAACATCAATTTCCTTGGAAAATCAATAATTTTGGACATTTTGTCATATTATAAAATGTGATCTAAATATATCGAATTGGTGAAGGCGCCAGGCAAATGCCTATCAACATAACCATACATTTCTTAATTGCAATTTTGCCAATTAAAAAAAATAAAATAAAAGAAACATTTTGAAAACCAAAAAAAAAATAACTTTTTCAGAACAATATAACAACTATTTTTTTAAAAGCCAACGTTTCGGCAGAATTTATTCTTCCATCATCAGGGTCTCGTTTTTTGTTATGATGATTAGTGGATATAACTTAGAATTTTATTTATTTTAAAATTTTCGACAGTGTACAAGACTAAAGATGCACTAAAACTTTATTTAAAAATTTTGAAGGTTATATTTATTCGAAAAGCAAACCTAAAGCTGAAGATTTCAAAATTTATAAATGTATAAAAAATGAATGAAAATTTTATGTGAACGACCACTTCCACTAAATTTTTTTCTTCCATCACATAAGAAGTTTAAAATGAAAAAGTTGAATGTTTTTTCATAAAATCTTCAAGCTTATTAAGTTAACTAATGTACGTGCAATCAACCATGCTGTTAAACATGCAAGAAAAAAAGAAGTTGAAACATTTCATGGCTACTGAAAATTACTAAAAGGCAGTGTTCGGTTGGCTTCTTAAAACTCGAAAAATTCCAATAACAATTAAAAGGAAGAGAAATTAAATAAGAATCAAACAATGCAACAGTTGAAATTAATTGCACGGCGTGAATGGGCCCCATTCGCCAGGGTGAATAAAGAAGCGCGAAATATTTCGAAACATGTGTCGTCCTAAAACGAAACGACGAGTTGTTATCTCTGTAAATAGCCAAATAAATTACAGATTGCACTATGGAGTATTATTAGAGAGTGTATAATTATTAGACCACCTTGTGTTGAATGGCTACTTCAAATGCCTGTAATCGTATATAGAGAGAGAGGCAATTATAACGAATATAGCAATTTTGTAATGAACTGTGGGAATTGCTCGCTGTAAAATACACATTAAAGTGAAAATTAATCGTCGAATGGATTTATCGGAAATAATAAACCGATCATTAGCGAATTATCCACAGTGTGCTGT
Organism: Coproporus ventriculus; assembly: GCA_027574865.2. Classification (NCBI taxonomy): domain Eukaryota; kingdom Metazoa; phylum Arthropoda; class Insecta; order Coleoptera; family Staphylinidae; genus Coproporus; species Coproporus ventriculus. The sequence continues at coordinate 27,303 of JAODAH020046804.1, read as the reverse complement.
AGGCAGAAGGGATAATTAGAGATTTTGCATGCGTGCCGCGCACTTCCCCGCCTCTTTTTATAAATAATTCGCACCTTTTTTGTCGCGATTTTATTACTTCCTAGTTGTTCCTAAAAAAGACGCTTCGCGTCTTTACTCCAATCGGAGTGTAAAGGTAGATTCGACAAAAAAAAAATTAATCGCAACCGACCAAGTTATTCCAGGAACAATTCCGCACGTGATTCTTCACAAAAGAACGAAGGGCGCGCGTAATCATTAAAATGTTAATTAGTTTAGAATGCTTAAGAGCATTACCAAAATAAACTTGAAAATTGGAAATTTCAGATAAAATATATATAATAAATGATAAATTCTTCCTCAATTCCAGATAAAACTTGTTAAAATGTCACAAATATTAAAAAAGTCAAAATGTCAAAACTGTTAAAAAACATGAATCAATATGTAATTATTAAATATGTCAAAAATGTTAATTAAAGCGGCAATAAAAGTAGAATATCTAAAAATTTGAATCAACAATCAGAATTCAGAAATACCTAAAAATAAAATAAAAACTCCACGCACTAACACAAATACACACATGTCCACACACATAGTTATTTAAATTTAATATAAGAAATTTTTGAATTTGTGAAAACCCATTCTTCAAAATTTATTACGAATTTAGCTTTATTAACCGTAATAATATTACATTAAGCTCCCACCTTTGAAAAGTTCTTGTACCATATAACAAGATTGACGAAGTATTTCTCGGCACATTAAAGTGAATGATCGAAATGTTATTGTTTGGGGCGCACAAAGTGACAGTCTTTTTTGCGGCTCAACTTGCAATTACCGGTGATAATAATAAATTATCCGAGGGGCGCACATGTTTTACGTTATAATTCAAGTTTGTTTGTGGATTGACCAATGTGAATTCCCCGAACAGCAGGAAGACTTCTTAAAAAAAAGTAGAGTTTCCAGAGTTGTAATGAGCTATTAATTGAATTTCGAACATAAAATTGCTTTTATATCTTATTAGACGGCAGATTGTGGACGTTTAAAATGCTTGTCGACATCCTGAGGAGGAATTACGGCTCGCACTCCAGGAATTAAACTCAATTTCTTGTCATTCTTTTACTTCAAATAGTAATTGCGTTTAAGATAAATACTAAACACTTATTTAAAAAACCATTTCTTTAAATTTACTGTATTAACAAAATCGTTTTTTCAAATATTTCTACGATTCAACTCACTTATACTACCTGCATCAACTAATTTTAAGATTTTTGTTAAATTTTTATCAAAAAATGACAAGAAACATAAATAATTTAAATTAAAATCATTAATTCGTTCCTTAAAAAAAATCAGAAATTTTATTTCATGTATGGCCGAGTTGCTTAGTGGTAGAAAGCTTGCTTCTTATTTCAGAAATCGTGGGTTCGAACCCCAATTGCACCAAAATTTTTTTCAATGGATTAGTAGTTGCTATTCACCTCTTTCCACTTTAGGATACAATTAACATGATTTCGTTCAGTTCTCTGGTTTTGTCCAATTGAAGGATCTGCATTACCCTCCAGGTATGAGGGTTGCCTATTCCCAAGGTCCTACCTAGTAAACCCAATAAATAATGAATATTAACACCTCAATACAAAGCCAGACTTAATATGCAAGATGTGTAAATTAAGTAATAAGACATGGCATTCAATCTGGCAACACTAAGCAGGCGGAACTTTGAATGCAACAGGTGAACATGTGATACGCCTTCAGCACGAATTTGAACTTGCTATAGTCATTTGGTTGTCCGTAGTAATTTTTTTGGTGAAATAGTTTTTTCTAGTGTGTTCTAGAAATGAGTAACATCAATTTCGAACAATGGCGTGCTATTAGATTTTGCTTCATACTTGGGAACAATGCATCGAAAACTTAAAAGATCAGGTTTTTCGGTCTTTTAAGGCATTTTCAGAAGGAAGAAAGTTGATTGAAGATGAAACACCCAACGGAAGACCTTCATCTCCAAAAAACTGATGCAAATCTCGACAGAATTTGTGATCTTCGTTCAGATCATCAGTTGAACGTCAAAATTATTTGGATAGAGTTAAATTTGACTTACATCAGCTTTCATCAGAATTTCATTACTTAATTAGAAATGAGAAAAAAAACCTTTTGCAAATCCAAAAGGACATCAGAAAGGAAAGGTGAACCGATTAAAAGCGATCTCCATTTTGTAACATTTTAGGAACATGTCATTACTGGTGACAAGTTTTGAGTGTTTGAATGAGAAATGGAAGCCAAGCACCATAGCATGGAATAGAACACTTCAACCTCTCCAAGTCCCAAAAAGCAAAAATGAGCAAGTCAAAAACAAAATGCATGTAGATTTACTTTTTTGATTGCCAGCAAATCGTCAAGACTTTGTTTATCAAGGGCAAACAGTCAATCAATTAAGTGTAAAAGAAATGGCCTACTTCTTAGCCAAACGAAAGGGTGTAGACCGCATAACTGTGGTATAGGAGTCTGTAGCCGAAACCAAAAAACTGAAAGAAGCCATGTCTAAAATTTATTTCTTTCATTTAATGTTGAAACTATTTTACCATACTTTTTGTTGGAAAATTGAATTTTTTTCTGGAACAAATTCCCAATACAAATTTTCGGTTATAGTTTTCTAAAATATCCTATTCTGAGCTTTGTTTCTCCTGGCTTTATCACTAATCCTTACAGTATTCTACATTATCTATAGGATAGTGTGAGATAGAACTTCAAATTTATATTATGTTGTATTTTTCCCACTGCTCGATTTAGCTTTTTGTAGAACTAATTATTTTACCGCTTGCATCTATTAGGCTCTAGTGGAACAAAACTAAACTTTTCGGATGTTTTTATAGGTATGGTGTAACTATTAAATTTGCAAAAATCAATTCTGAAATCCCACAAAACGTAGTTCCTTCATCAATATAATTTCTTTTGTATGCGTGGCCTTAGAAAAAGTATAGTGCGCTACTTGGTTTGTAAAGCAATACGCACTCGTATGTAATCGTTTCTAATCATGCATAAAATTCTTTTTACAAGTTAATGAGTTATGTGCTTATAATAGATTCCGTAAATTAATTTTTTTTTCTTGTACGCTGCTCGTTGTATCTCATATATTTATGTTCCCTCCTTTTTCCATATCTGTCATAAGTTTGCAATGCAAATCTTATCTTTAAAAATCCATGACTATAAAGAAGTTTCGTAAATATTTCAATTTATATCGACATTGAAGTAAAGATATTAATCATCAATATTTGTTGTATTAATTGTATTCTAGAAGCCAATTAGTGAAGTTTTTATAGCAAAGCAGTTGTTAAAAATTCCTTATCTCTCGTTATTGTATACCCATAATGGAATCAATTTAAACAAACTGATAGTTAATTGATGGAAAGTGTACACTCGGCGGATGTGTACCTTGTCGAATGTATTTAAGTGGCATTGCGGAGGCATACAATTCATCTTAAATCGGCATGCGTGCGTATGTGTCCGTAACATGTATTGGTCCAGAAGATGCAAGATTTACGAGACGGTGTCTTTCTCAATGCAGCATTTATCCAGTAGCGAATACCCTATATAGTGCTTGTCCTCAAAATTTTTATCTCTCCCTCATACCTTGTATGTAGTTACCTTAACGTGAGCCGAGATAGATTTATTACCACGCGCTTCACTCTTTTAGCTTATTTGTTACTCTACTCCTCAATACATATCGATAATGCACAACGAGAACACAATGCGAACACTTTTTTTTTGTAAATTTCCGATTTGAATTATGTTTTGGGAAAGTGTTGGAAAAATGTGATATGTATGCGATATGGAAACGCATCAGGGATGCCGTATGTCATATAAGGAGAAGAATTTTATATCTTTATAGAACTTGAATGATTTTTTCGTAGCGCAACGTCGTGTGGTGTTTTGCAGAATCTTTAAAATGTCGTGGTGAAGTGCGCGATCGTAGATATCCTCTCCATGATCGCGGATTGTCAAAGAACATCCGACCATCCGCATTGTGCCGATATAATTTATATGAAAATGTTGGAAGGTAGCTCGCGACGATTATACCTTTCGAGGCACAATTAGATAATCAGTGCCGGTGGTCGAAGATACGTTTAGAGCACCATAAACCATGATCGGATGGCTCTCTCATTCAAAACAGTTCCGTTTAAAAGTTGCTTTATATGGCCGCTCAGTAATATTCGAAATGTGGGTTTTGCGCAATTTAGTTACAATTTGCTGGCACGTCACGAGCATACGTAGATTACGACAAAAAAAACATCCGTCGGCGATTGCACCGCATATGGAGTTGCCGGACTGCATTTACTCTTGCTTGTAAATTGCGCATTATCTGTTTGTGATTTAAGATATTTAATCAATTGAATATTATATTAGTTTCTTTGAGTGGTGGCGCGAGCAGTTTTTTTTTTATTATTATTATTTTCTTCCCTTGCCGGTGCATCTCCATTCGGGCGCGCGCGTTATTTATAACATGGACTATAAATACTTCGCACTTTTTCGGATCGCCGACTTTCTGGAATGTAGTTTTTAGCAATTGAACTCTTCTCCACTTGCTAATTGATACGCGATTCATGATACACAGCACGGATTGGTAATTATATCGAAGAAAATAAAAAACGCAGCCCGATTGCATTGTTCTCACGCAACTCTTTCTAACTAATACCTAAATAAGTAATTCATCGCATAAAATTATCAATAGAGCTGACAAACAATGAAAGCAAATTAGCGACAAGAAATCTCAGCCATATGTTCATAATATAATCGCAATATATTTTTCATACATCACTTTTGACTTCTTTCATCGTTTAAACACATTTTAATAGAATTAAATTAAAAACAACCACATGTTACAAATTCGTTATACAAAACCTACAGACAAAAACTACATCCTTCAAGGTATTAATGTGTCAAAATCTTATTATGGTACTCCTACGCGATCAACTTTTTTAGTTTGATTAGAAATTGTTCTCAATCCCATGTTCTGTAAATGTCGAAAGAAAAAATGCATTAAATTAATTAATTGCAATTAAAAAAATAACAAAACAAATTGGACTATCTATTGGAATTGAGTTAACTGGTTGCGCAATAGATGGCAGCATCTGCAATAAGAAATAATTAGTACAAATTTTTCTAAATGATTAAGAATTACACAAGCATACAGAAAAAAAGTTTTGTCTTTTAAATGAAATTTATCAGAATAAATAATATAGCATGAAATAAAATTTAAAAAATGAAAATCGTTACTTCTTAATAATTATTTTTTTATACATTTCCACTACGTTCTGATCTATATTTAATTAAAATAGTCATTACATTGACCAAAGTATGTAAGTACACACAAAATGAGTAAAATGCTGAAAACTAAAATCTCGCAAAAGCTTCATTTAATTATGCAGTAGTTACTCTAATTAAATTTAAACAAACACAACTAGTTCTAGAATATGAACTCGTTTAGGTAGAATGTTTTGATATATTTGTTTTTGTTTGTTTAGGTTACAGGGAAACCGCATTTGCTCATGCCCTATCAGCAGCCGGAGTAACTATTTCTGTAGCAAAAGCCTGCAGCCAAGGAAAACTCATCAACTGCGGATGCGACCACAAGAACTACAGAAACAAAAATTCGCAAGCCGCTCAGTGGAAATGGGGTGGATGTTCCCACAATTTACAATACGGCATCCGCTTCTCCAAAATGCTACTGGACAACAGAGAGAAAGCTTCCGATTTACATTCCAAAATCAATACGCACAACAATCAAGTTGGTAGAATGGTAGGCAACCACCTAATCCCTTAAATAATTTATTTTGTATATTACATAATCTATTTAAATCTGATTTTCCCCTTCATCGGGGAAGATCAAAGATACTGCATTTTCCTTATAAATGTCGCTCTTCACATAGTGTTAAAGAGCTTTATAAACCGCTTTTTGCCTTGTTGAATTGGGTATGATTTTGCCTATTGATATAACGCACCCATTGATGTGTGGATGTGCGCCTCTTCTGTTCAAAGGGACCGACATGGAAGTTAAGGGATGGGAAAAGGGGATGATCCAGATACAAATGGCCCATTCAATGATTAAAATCACCGACTTTACTACCTAAACGCTGTTGTTATTATTATTATTATTATTATTAGTACAAGGGGGTAAGGTAGGAGCCATTCATTATAAGAGGGATAGATATATCAATTTGCTTTTATAGCGATATTATTTAAAAGGGGAATGTTTTGAGGGTGGACTTCACGTTAATTAAGGAGCTATAAAATACACATTAAGAAAAATAGTTGCATGAAATTTATTATTTTAGTTACACCCAGAATTTTGCTTGATTGTTACGATTTGTTAATAAATTTTGTTTGATTACATTTTAATTGTCTTAAAAAAAATAAGCAGAAGTTAAATGTATTTCAAGAAAAATGACATGATATGTCGAAAATCAAAAATGTTAAAAAGCTACAAAGTCATGAAAGTGGAGAATCAAAACAAATAAGAAAGTACAAGAAAATTTAAAAGTAGAAAAATGCCAAAAATTTAACATTCTTTGATTTTTTTTTATATTGTTGCTCTTATATTTTGACGTTTGAAGTTTATCATTAACATTTAACACTTAATATTTTATCTGAAAATCAAACTACATTCTACTTGTATCTTTCAAGTTTATTTTGATAATGCTGCATTACATTTTTTCAACGAGTTAATTAGATGATATTTATAATTAAATTTTTATTTTTAATTTTTTTTTTAAACTTCCATTTTGTTCCTTTAAAAAAATTAAATTTAATATGAAAGTGTTATGTAGTTTTGCGTTAAATCGTATTAGAATGCAGTTGTCCTCGAATTTTTGGTTGTGCTTAAGAGCCCCGAAGAAATGAAGATATACCTATAGAGAAAAGTTTAGGGAGAGGTGGCCGCGCGGGACGTACCTCCAAGTGTCTGGAGTTTTGAGTTAATGAGAAGAGCAGCGCGTGTGGTCCATAATAATCATAATAACACGGACTCGTGATGGCGGCCCTTTGTCCGAACTGTTGGATGGTATAAGAGAGGCGGAGTCCATCTTAACGCTCAGCATCTCGCGAGCGCTATCTCCCCGTGGTCACCTATCATTATTCTAACTGACAATACCACAACGGACGTTTTACAGTTCTGAATCGCTACTAAATCTATACACGTACCATTGTTCAATCTGCATCGATTTAATGATCGGTATTCGGTGGTTGGTGAAAGACGTGCGACGAGTATTTTACTGTACAAGATGAATTTTTCTTTATTTTCCTTTCTTTAAACAAATTATACAATTAAATAAACGGTTCCAATATCCGTGCTCTCTCAATCTGTATTTTTTTATCTTGTGTTTACCTGGAAATGTAATGGTTTAACTGTTCTCGTAATTAGTAGAGCAAACCGATCGCTTTCAATACACGCGAGGAAGTGATTTATTTTTATTAATTACTACCTATTAAAATTTAATCGATGATGAATCATACATAAACAGGAAATCAAATCATAAACAAGTTTGTTTTATGTATTCACGTTTGGATTTTTAATTTGTTTAAATGAATTTTATTTGCAAAATTATTGCAAGACAATTTAGAATGAACGATGGTGTTTCTGGTGGATGCGCCAGGCATCTTTAATTTACAAGTGAAATAAAATCTTTTCTGTATGTTTCTATATTTATTGCAATCCTTAAATTTTATAAATTAACTAATTTATGATAATCGGTATCACACGGATTAAATGGTTATGAATTTGATTTAAAATTAAAAGATAAACAAACAACAAACATTAGAATTGTTTTTTTCCGCGTTACCCAATACGTTAACGAAATTACGATGATCAGGACAATTATCTGACAATTCTATTTATTCCAACGTTTCGTTGATTAAACTTTAACAAGGCACTGTAGATCTAAATCTATATAAATAAAAATCAATTACAGCATGAATGAAAGATCATCACTTGAGAACACCTAGATGCATAAAAAATAGTTTGTAAATGTTAAAAGTCATCAAAAAGTGCATGAAAATTGGGTATTGCTTAGTAATATATTCGTAATAGATTGAATTGTTATATAATTTTCATGACTATTATGTACCCAAGTAACATGTTATAATATTTTTTTTTTTTATTTAAAATTTTGATATATTTTTCAGGCCGTTTCGAATAACATGCAAATTAAATGTAAATGCCATGGAATGTCAGGAAGCTGTGAACTCAAAACCTGCTGGCGATCAGCTCCAGATATTCGACAAGTTGGTCGAATATTAAAGGATAGATATCGTTCAGCAGTTCTAGTAGACCAATCCAACATGGGAAACAAAAATGCTCATTCCTTCAACGTGTAAGTAAATTTTATTTATGAACTTATAAAAGTATATTGCTGCACATCTTTTAAAACTCGCCTTCTTTCTAAATTTTACAGGATTAAAACATCAAAGAAACGTCGTCAAAAGCCTCGAGGTCGTTCAAAAGAATGGACAATCCGAAATAAAAACAAAAACAAACATCAATTAACATACGATTTACTTTATTATCAACGTTCTCCAAATTTTTGTGAACGCGATCAAAATTTGGAAGTACCAGGAACATCAGGCACAAGATGTTATCGTAATAGCACCAGTGCAGATAACTGTTCGTCATTGTGTTGCGGAAGAGGTTACAATCTAGTTCGAGAAAGACGTACCGAAAGGTGCAATTGTAAATTTTTATGGTGTTGTACGGTGGAATGCCAATCTTGCCTCGTTGAAGAATGGATCACCGTTTGTAAATAATTTAATCATAATCATTCCTATTTATTATTATTTATTTTGTTTGAATTAGCACACTGAGAACTGATGGTATGTTTTTATATTAATAGTTAATTAATATTTATGTTTGGAATAATTAATTGAATACAGTATTATATTGCACGTACATTTAAGAAATCTTCTTTGTTAAACTTTTAATTTGGTATCTAATAATATGATATCATCTAAAAGGTATTTTTTTTTATTAATAATATACACAAATCATGTCTTCACATTTTCTGCATGTTGTCTCCTGCCTTCTGCACACATGTTCCAAAGATTTCTTGCTCATAAAAAAATTTAGAAAACCTACTGCGCACACACTCTTCGACTTCTTCGTTGTTTTCGAATCCTTGCACTCCAAGCGATTCTTTCAAAAGCGCAAACAAAAAATAGTCACAAAGAGACAAATCTGTACTAAAGAAAGAGTATCGAGAGTTATTTTTTTCTAACTTAGAGAGAGAAGGATACCTCGTCTTTTGTATCTGTAGCTGACTGTTATTAAATTAGGCAACTGGCAACAGTAAGTCACATTCAAAAAAATCTTTGCAAGATTTTTGAGTGGGGAGTAAATGATAGACCCACATCCCTTTCTAACCGAAATCTAAATAATGAAAAACAAAAATTTAAAATATATCAAAATATGTCAAAAAAACATCGTCGTTTTTTATTTTTGGATTTTTTTATTTTAGATTTTACGACTTTTCAGACTTTCGGTTTGTTGATTTTTAAAATACATATTTCGGTAGTACAAATCTTCCACTTTTTATTTTTGATATTTCGATTTCTCTATTTTTCAAATTATCCATTTTCACATGTTTTATTTAATTTTAGAATTTTTTAGAATCCGTGCAACGCCGCACAGTGAGACTAAACCACACTGTTTGATCCAAATCAGTCTATCAGCTAATTTTTTTTACAGGAATCGATAGATAATTTCAAGACGCATATTAAAAAAAAACTTGCTGATTTCTTTATTTTTACGACCTCTAGATTGTTTTGGATAAAACAATGCGGTTGCGCCCCACAATCATTTGATTTAATGTTAGTTGTAAAAAGTACTTAAATTAGTTTAAATATATAAATAAATAATAAATAAACCAAATCATAACAAAAGTTTAGTTAATAATTTTGTAAATCTCCTATTAGCGTTTAAGTAATTTTCCTTTTTAGATTACATCCATGACCCGAACAGTATTAACATAAATTTTAAGTCAATTTTTTGTAAATATTTATTTGTATTTTATGACCATATATATAAAATTTTTATTGTATCCTTTTTAAATTATTAAACTTATTTATTAAATGCGATAAAAAATTTTATGTGTTAATTTACTTAAAGTTTTATGTAAGCCACTTAAAATCAATGCATTAGTGTGCAGGTCGAGGCCATATTAAAGGAAACCTTTTTTGGGGAGCAGTTTATTGGCTTCTATTAATCTCGTTATCAATCTCGATTCGCGATTCACATTAGTGCATCAGCACGCTTTACTCCGAATAAGACGTTTTTCTTTTTCTTTTTCTTTTTTAATCAAAAAATGGGGAAGTTATCAATTGATGATCTTCCGGATGCAGGTGATAGATTTATTTTGAAGGAATGTATCGGAGATGGTGTTTGTGGGAAAATTTTTTGCGCTTGTGATACCCAATCGGATGGAAAAAAAGTTGCGATTAAAGCTCAAAAAATAATCCGGGAGAATGTCCCTTTCATACAAGAAGAATTTAGGGTACTAAGTGAATTTTCGGAGCATCCAAACATTCCAGATTTTTACGGGGCGTATAGATCTGTTGGAGAAAGCGATGATGAAGTTTGGTTTGTTATGGAGGTAAGTGAATATTAAACAATTGATAAATTTCAAGAGTTCCGACACTTTCGATATTACTAATATCGATACTTTTCTTTCGATATTTATACCGATACCAACATTTTGATATTTTATAAAATTTAATTCAATCTGACATCAACGAATTTAATTAACGAACAGAGGCCGAGTGCTTGCAGAATGTCTATATCTGGACAACGTGCCATGTTTCGTCTTTATATGAACTCGTCGGACCAGGATAATAGATATTCTACAAGTAAGCTTTCCTTCATCTTAAACAGATTACAACTAAAGCCAAATAGGCATTAATGCTGATTTATGCAAATCATGGGGTTTGAAACCATATACGCTACATGAACCCATAACTGTTTATGATATGATGGTGTGGTGGCCAAAAACAAACCAAACGAGAATCAAATTCTTGCTGGGCTTCGACCAGAGGCTTATCTTAGTACTCTGAGTGTTATAAGCATCACACTCATTTTGGCCATAAAGATATATTACTTAATCTGTCTCCTCTGGTGCTTTGGCAAGATTATCATTCAGCTGGCTATAGATTACTGGGGACTGGTTGTTGTTCCATGAGGATCAGGGCCATGTAGCGAGTGACTGATGTGATTAAACAACGTCATTTCGAGCAAAGAGCGATCGTATCGGGCGAAGATTCTCTTCGGCTAGAAACTTTTCCACTAAAATGATATGGAAGTCTGGAGAGACCTTCAAGTACTTGGAACCACATCTAGTAGAGATAGGTGTCTGGACACTGTGGTGTCATAATTACTTGACTAGAAGTAGATCTGCTACAAACATCTTCGGTCTGGAACTTGCGATCGGAATGCTTTACTCCTTAGCGAAAGGGCTACTGAAGTAGTGTTTTTTAAAAATGGTTGCACTACTTCTCACTGGTCGCAGCGACCACAGAAACCACCTAAATTCTATGGTCACTAGCATGCTTGTAACTTCTTGATGAATGTAGCGCTGGGGTGTTTTAGGTAACTAGGCTATACGAAAGTGTGGGGGTGGTGAGTTTTTGAGATCATATGGAAGAAAATTATATCTACCTGCCTGTTCTGGTGAATGAATGATTTTTTGAGATTTTTGATGGGCTTATTTAGACAGTTCTTGCTACTAGAGAGGTGTGAATTCTCAGAGTTGCATCACTTTTTAGGTAGAGTGGCTGGTTAGTTTCAAAAATGCGTAGAATATAAGCTGATTTATTTGAAGCACCGAAAGTTGGCAAATACTTTTATATTGGTTTTTTTTTCTTAATAAATTTTGAGCCTAGGTAAGTTAGTACATCGAGGAAAACTTAGGTTGTCCTGGTAATTTTTGCGGCAATAAAATTGATATTTGAGATATGAATCGATCTCAATTTCGCTAAAGTCAGTTGAAAGTGATTATGGATTCTGAAGGGAGTCAGTGTTCAAGGTGGAGATTATACCCTGCATGGTGTAGGATATCCTTAACAGTTTTGCATTCGGGATTGAAATTTGTTGAGATTTTTGTGCAAAAACTAACGCAATTTGGCGTCTGTGTAGGAAAAACTGTGTTCTTTTAGAAACTTCGAAACTAAACTCCACGACTCGGAAGGTAGTTAGTCAAAGCGTAGTTAGCGCCAAAGACTAACCAAAGAAGTAGCCTAAACTGTGCTTATAGATGGGTGAGAAACTGAGATCTCCAGGTTCTTTTACCAATAAAGAGTGAACGTAATTTTTGGGACAATTTCTGTAATAGTGGGGGAAGGAGGTTTTCAACTGAGAGCTAAAAAAATACAATATTGATTTTTTGGTGGGTTTAATTTTTGACGAATGAGGCCAATAAGGCTTTAGCTTGGGTTAGTGCTGCGATAAAGGCTACAGCCCTTGAAGCCATTAGCGATTTTCAACAAATATTTGTTATTTTCAATATTTCTTTGTTCTGTGTTCTGTCATTTTAGTTGATACCCGTCAATTATGTTACTTTATTTTATTATTATTATTATGTTTTACTACATGTTTCATTATTTTTATAGAATACTTCGATTTTATAAATTTTTCGACATATGTGATGGTAGACATATCCTATTGTCACTATTGTATTTCGGTTTTATTATTTATTTAAAAAAAAAAGGAAGAAACGATAGCGCGAAATTTTAAAAAATGTCACACTTCGGCCCCTATTTTCAAAGGGTTATATAGCAAATAGAAAAATGTGACTGAAGGTACTACCCCGATTATTTTTCGATGTACTTTCCCAATCTGAAGTCAAAATAAAAAAATACCTAAAATAAAAGAGACTACAAACGCGCGCACATTCAGATTTCATATAGGAACTTTTCAAATTCATGAAAATAATTTTCGTTTATCGCGTGCACGTAAATTTCGAAATAAACGGTCAGCACAGCATGGACTAAACATATAGATAAAAGCTCGGTGATATGGTTGAGTGCAAAGCGCTGAATTACACACTGGGAATCAAAACTGAACATGTACGCCCTGTCTGTTCAAATCTATATGAAGCTCATAAAAATGAATTATGAAGCAACTGCAACAGCCAAGCAAAGATGTTGTATCTCTTTGTATGTGTGTATGTATGTATGTGTGTGTATGTGTGCAATCGCATAATTCATATTTGATGTTATTTTAAGAGAGTGTTTAATTATTTATTCGCTTTTTTATTTGTAGCTCTGTGAGGGAGGTCCTGTTATTGATATCGTACAAGGACTTCTTCATAAAAATCGCAGAATGTCCGAGGAACACATTGGTCATGTTTTGAAGGAGGTGATCAAGGTAAATATAAGCGCGGGCATTACAAAAGTAAAACTTCAAAATATAAGTGGAGTTTGAAACAAGATGTCAAATCTCAAAAATAAAAAATTAAATGTCAAAACATCCAGATGTTAAATTTTTTCATTTTTAATTTTTTCGAATTTAGCAGTTTTCCAATTTAAATTTAAAATTTTCCTATTCGTTTCAATCTTCTCACTTTGCGACTTCCAATTTTAGATTTTTGTTATATTTTGGCAAGTTTAAACTTTAAATTATTGGAATTTTAATTTTCCGATGTTGATTTTCAATTAATTTTTTGTAATGGAATTTCGAATTTCACCATTTTTGAAATTATTTGACTTTCTCCCTTCGTCACTTAAAAAAATCCAATCTAATTCCAATTTTCTTTTATTTTTTTGAATTTGCTACTTCATATTTAGCATGGTATTTTTCTTTTCATACACTTTTCTTTTAAAAAGCAACAATATACAAGTACCGCCATCTATAAATCACATTATAAGTGATACTTTTATAGTCGATTAACACCGTTAGACATGGCACCACAATCAATAACATGAAAGCGGTTTTAATTTGGAAGTATCATCTAGTTGTTTATATTTTTTTATTTCCTTTTATAATACTTGTAAGTGATTAGTTCATTTAATCCATGATGAAGATTAATTTCAGTATATAGATTTTTATTAAGTTTAATTTAAATCACTAAGAGTCAAAGTGAAGATCTACTTAATGTTATTGATACCAGCATAACATCTTTTGCAGTTGCAGAAGTTAACTAAGCTTAACTTTATAATAATAATATTAATAATAGTCTGAGAACATCTGCTTCGCATCAAACCATCTCATTTGAAGCATCTATGTAGAAAAGTGTGAGTAGATTGTCCCAACAAAATCCAAAATTTGCACTGACCTTTGTGGATAATAATACCTACGACTACAAAGTGATCAGCTTTAAATGCCAAGACTACAAAATTTTCATTTTTTAAGCCTATGATCTTTTTTCGTTGAGTTTACTCAGCTTTCTTGCTTTTTTAACTTTCTTTAAACAAATCCTGTTTAGTTTAAGCTCCCTATACTTTCAAAAAAAGTAGACGAGTAGATATTTATTCGTTCCTAAATCTGAAGGGATCGATTTTTGTTATAAGTAGGTAAACTAAAATAAACTACTTAACCTGGAACTCCAAGGCTTCAAATTTCATATTATTTGCCTGTAATTTTTGCATAAGCACCCAAATCTATCTTAAACGTTTGGAAAAAAAATTGAAGCTATCTTTCTGCTAAAATTTACCCAAACTGTATTTTAATCTACTACTACTCCTTGAACTCCTTTTGGACAAGAAGCTACATTTTTTTCCTTTCATTGCTTAGATATCTAAAAGCAGCTATTTGATCAGTTGTCGCCAGACTAGATCCAAGCTTTCACAAAGTCTTTTCAGGTTCTAAAATGATTCCAGTTAACTATTTCAATATTACCTTATTAAAAAAGTTCATCCAAGGAACCTCAGTAGTAAATCATTAGCTATCAATTTAGAAAATCAATCATAAATCTAAAAAAAAGCTAATATAAATTATCCAAAATGTCTGTTTCTGACTTTTCTAACTTAAGGCCTCTTTTCTGTAACATATATATGAGCCACAGATTAGTTTTATACAATTATAATGAATCTGGATTTGTTAGTATTTTTTAATGTTTTCGGAGATGAAACCTAGAACGGTAGCCTATTTTTGAAGAAAATAATGTTTATCTCCTTATAGGCAGTAATCTTCTTACATGAAAAGAGAGTGATCCATCGAGATATCAAAGCAAGCAATATTTTGCTAACAAAAGAAGGAGATATTAAGCTGGTAGATTTTGGACTTGCAAGACATCTAAGCAGTACTTTTGGTAAATATATTCAATCAAATAATCAAACGTTCTTTAATCTGGTAAATCTAAGGCAAAAGCGATTCCTGCATTGGATCACCTTGTTGGATGGCACCTGAAACAGTAATCAGCACACCAGATGATGAAGATAGCGGTTATGGCAACCGTGTAGATGTTTGGGCTTTAGGCATCACCGCCATCGAATTAGCTGATGGTAAAGCTCCTTTCCAAGATATGCATCCTACAAGAGCAATGTTTCAAATTGTTCGAAATCCTCCACCCACATTAAATAGACCTTCAAATTGGAGTGATACTTTCAACGATTTTATAAATGAGTAAGTATATAGAGGGTTCCATTTTTATAAATTTTAGTTCATCTAAAAATCCTAATTAAAATTTGACAAATTTTAACCAACATTAGCTTAAGAAATTTTTCATAGATTTTCAAAAAATTATAATTTCTATCTATAAATGTCTCTTTTGCCAAAATTTTGTATTCTAAAATTCTAAGCATGTGCAAAATCGGACATTTTTTTGGAAAACACTATACAAGATTTTTCCAAATTTTTAAAATTTTGAAGTTACCTTTCTGCTTTACAAATTTTCTGCTTACAAATTTGTGTTTTCCTCTTCTTCTTCTTCTTCTATCTTCTTTCTTGGTATTTTTTAGGTGTCTTATTAAAAACCCTGAACACCGTCCATTTATTATGGAACTAATGGAACATCCATTCCTCTCTGAAATTCCAGAGAATAATTATCATGTAAGTTACTAATACTTTAAGCTTAAATTATATTATTAAAATGAACATTTTCTTCTGTTATTCCAGTTAGGACAAGAATTCAAAACTCTTTTAATGGATGTAAGCAAAATTGGAAAAACCCAAAGAAAAACAAATGAAATTATGATCAACAGAAATTTCATGAAAACAAGTAGAGACGAGCATATGGAACGTATGCAAGTTGAAGATCTTGCAGGATTGGATAGGATAAGTGAAGAAACGGTTCTTCAAGAATTACAAGCAAGAATGAAACATGGAAATTTCCAAACATTCATAGGAGATGTTCTGCTTATTATAAACCCAAATCAAAATCAAAATGTTTATGGAGATGAAGTAAACAAAAAATAAATAAGAAGAAAAGCTATAGTAGTTGGTAATATTTTTTTTTTGTTTTTAGTTCCATCAAAAATATAAATGCAAATCAAGATCAGATAACGCTCCTCACATTTATGCAATAGCTGATAGTGCTTATCAGGATGCTCTTCATCATATTATACCTCAAAATATAGTTTTAAGTGGTGAAAGTGGTTCCGGGAAAACCACGAATTATATACACCTAATTGATCATTTGCTATATTTAGGAGAAAATGCTAATATAAATAGCAATCGTATTAAAGATGTTGTCAAATTAGTTCATGCTTTCACTCACGCGAGCACTCCAATCAATGATTACTCAACTAGATGCGTTTTAAAAACTGAACTTACGTATGGTAGTACTGGAAAAATTTCTGGAGCTGTGTTTAACATTTTCCACATGGAAAAGTGGAGAATTTCTTCTGTGGATATGTAAGATGAATTTACTTTAAACTTTAAACTTTAATTCAAAAAAAAATTTAAAAAAGGGAAAATGTTAAAAGTGTAAATGTCAAAAGTGAAAACGTCCAAAGTGTAAATGTCAAAAGTGTAATTGTCAAAATTGTAAATGTCAAAAGAGAAAATGTCAATATGTTATAGGTTATAGGTTACAGGTCATAGGTTACAGATTGTAGGGTACACAAGGACTTTTACTTCTACAACGTGTATTGTACTGCACATGAATTTTTTTATCATTTCAATAACAAACAACTAAAAATAACAGTTCGTGTAGAAATATTGAAAAATGACAGATAATATAAAAAAGTGTAGATTCCTAAAAAATGCTAAATTGTCAAAATCATTAAATGCCAAATATTTGAAAAATGTAAAAATGTTAAATATCAAATAAAATGTCAAAATGTAAAAATTAAGGAAAATGTCAAAATGTCAAAACTATCGAAAATAAAAAATGTCTTACAAAAACTGTCAAAAAGAAAAAAAGATTTCAGGTGATAGAAAATCACCTTTCCTGATTTTATTTTATTTTACTGTTTCTTTCAATTTTTGGTTTTTTTGACAATTTTATATTTTTATTTCTCCATGATAAAACTCAAATTTTCATTCTTTGTATTTTAATATCAATATATAATTTGTAGTGCCAGTGATTGCTAGAGTTATACTGTATGCAACCAAACATACACATGTATACTACATGATACTTTTAACAAAATAAATAATGAAAATTCGTTCTCAAACATTGGTTTGGAATTTTTATATATAGGGAAGAGAGTTTAAGCTTTTCTTCGACCTTAGAATTAAATAACTCTGGAAGTTTATTAGATATAAAAATTTTAAGAAATGCAGATGTCTTGAATTTTTATTATGTCTTTTCGAAAGTGTAATATCGAATAGCTGACACTATATTTTTTATCTACGACTCAATTATTAAAAATTTTCTTTTTTCAGGCATCAGTCCAATTTCCACATTTTATACTATTTATATGATGGCTTACAAGGTACTGGAAATTTAGCAAAATACAACTTAAATGAAGGAAGAAGATACAGATATCTAAGAATCCCAGATAAAGGCAATTCAAAAACAAGGCCAAGAGATAATCCTCATCAAAACATAAAGAAGTTTCTGAAAATTAATGAAATTTTTAAAGAATATGAGATATCCGATGAACAAATTGAAACGATTTTGAGTGTTTTGGCAGCGATTTTAATATTGGGCGATGTACGTTTTAAGGAATCAGAGAAAGGTACAGCCGAAATTGAGAATGAAGATGTTGCTATTAATGTTGCAAAATTGCTCAATGTTGATGAGAAGAAATTTTGTTGGGCTTTGACCAATTATTGTTTGATTAAAAAAGGAACTGCATTGAGAAGAAGGCACAATTCGGATGAAGCTAGAGACGCTAGAGATGTTTTGGCAAATACGCTCTATACTAGATTGGTTGATTATATTATCAATGTTATCAATCATAAATTATCATTTGGAAGAACAATTTTGTAAGTATTAGACAGTTAAAAAATAAAGAAAATAGTTTTCATGAAAATTTCAAGTGTTAAATAAGTTTTCCGGTTTTCCGGTTATCATTATTGCATCAATTCATTAAAACCCAAAAATATATAAACTTTAACGCCTCATTTTTTTGAGAAAAATAGTAGTAAACTTCTCTTTTTAGCGGTGAAAAATATTCTGTCAAAATCCTGGATCTGTACGGTTTCGAATGTTTCAAAGAGAATCATCTACCACAATTATTCGTCAACTGCTTCAACGAACAAATGCACTATCATTTTCTTCAACGAGTGTTTGCTTGGGAAGCTTTGGAGATGAATGAAGAGGAAGTTCCTTTTACTCCATTACATTATTACGACAATAAAAATACTTTGGATGAATTATTGGGAAAACCAGATGGTATTTTGACGTTGATAGATGATGCTAGTAGGATGGGTCATGGAGGAGAATATGTTTTAGGTAAAATAATTTTTATACGAAATCTAAATATTTGTGCTTGCAGGAAAGAGTACATAAAAAACATGAATCATTGAAAATATCAAAAATTGTTAAAAACATTACACATACCGAATATGTCAAAAAACGTTAAGAAATTCAAAAATCGTTGAAAATTACGAAAAACATTTACCCAAAATTGATAAAATAGTTAAGAATGACGAAAAACCAAAATTATTGAAAGTAAAAGCAATCATTGAAATTTTGAAAAATCACATAAACCATAAAAACTATAAAAATAGCCAAAAAGATAAAATTTATGGAAAAAATAAAATTCTAAACTTAAAACTTAGAAAATAAAATTTTAGCATCATTTGGTTTATAGTTTCAAGAAATTTTCTTTTTTTTTTCAGATTATTTAAAATCACCAGAAAGAGATAGAATAAAAGTTATAAATGGAAATGAATTTTCAATTTCACATTATACCGGAAAAGTTTCTTACAATATTAAAGAAATGCCAGATAAAAATCGCGATTTCTTACCACCTGAAGTTATTGAAACGATCCGTCTGTCGAAAAATAAAATAATCAAAAATTTATTTACTAATAAATTGACAAAAACTGGAAATTTGTACACTTCCTTTGATGAAAACACAGTCAAAAATAAATCAAAATTTAAATTTGGTTCATCTTCATCCGATGATGAAATTTTGAACAAGGTAAGAATTAGTTTTTCTTTCACCTAACTGAAATTTGATCAGTATAGATTTTAGAATTTTGGCTTTTGATCATACAAATTACCAAATATTAAACCATGTATGTTTGGTTGCCTATTTACATTCAACCGTTTAGTTGGGAAACTTCCTGCGAACTAATTTTAATTTTTCTTTTATCCTTTTATCTAGTCGGGAAATGAAGGACAATATTCTCAAATCAAGAAAATGCGAACAACAATCTCAACATTCAGATCGTTATGTTTAGAAATTTTGAAAGAATTATCAGTTGGTGGTGGCGCTGGTGGTACATATTTTGTTAGATGTGTCAGAGCAGATTTGGAAAATCAACCGAAAGGTTTTCATGTTGAAATTGTTAAGCAACAACTTAGAGCCATGGCTGTTGTTGATACAGCTAAAGCAAGACAGAAAGGTTACTCACATCGAATTTCCGTTTCGGAATTTTTAAGGAGGTAGATACAATTTTCAAAATTTAAAAAATTCCATATTTTTTTGGTTTTCTTTTTTTTAGATACAAATTTTTAGCTTTTGATTTTGATGAAACTGTTGATATCACAAAAGATAATTGCAGATTGCTATTAGTGCGTTTGAAAATGGAAGGTTGGATGATTGGAAAAACCAAAGTTTTCCTAAAGTATTACAATGAGGAATACTTGGCCAGGTATGAAGTTGCAATTTAATTTTAAAATTACAAAGTTTGTATATGAAATTAGCATCTTGGAATTTTTTATTTATAATCTTTTGTATTCTGTTTTAAGATTATATGAAACACAAGTAAAGAAGATTATAAAGATCCAATCAATGATGCGAGGATATCTTGCAAAAATAAACATAAGGAAGAAAAGGGGAATTCATGCATCAAAAAATGGTAAGACAAAAAAAAATCAATGTTTTTGAAATGACCCAAAAGGTTCTTTTTTAGCAAAACCTCAAATATCTGAAGAAGACATGGACGAAGAAGATCGTGCTGCTCGAGTTTTGCAAAAAGGTAAATTTAAATCTGAAAATTCAAATCAAAACTTCAAAATTGTTTGTTTTAGTTGTCGACGGACCAGATGAAGATGTCGACAACGAAATAAGCGATTCTGAAGTGGACTAAAAACAATTTTTTCTTCTAATTTATTTTCAATAATTTTATAGCTTATCGTGGAGTAGCAAGTAGGAAAGCATATCACCCTTTAGTCTCAAATCATTTTGAGAAATTAGATGCAGAAACATGTCGATTTATAAGATACTTTTGCATGAAATGGAAAGCCAAATCTATCTTTCAAGTATTATTACAATATAGAGCAGCAAGATACCAAGATCTCTTCAATTTTTCTCAACAGGTAGATCACTATTCAATTTTTGCTTTTAAAATTTTAGAATCAAAAGAGGTTTCATATCATTTTTATGGTCGTAACAAAGAAAAACGTTTTCTGCATATTTTATTTTTATAACAACTCTTTTATTACTTTTTTTAGGTTCATCTCTATAATCAAAATGCAGTGTATAATATACAAATATATAATAATAATATTGGATTAGATTTAGTAGATAAATATGCACATGCGTCGGCTTGGCTTGGTGAGGCAAAGCCAACTGTGACAAAATTACCTTTTAGATTAAATGAAATTCCATTTTTTGACACATCTTATATGTGCGATCCATTAACGAACCCTGGGTAAGTGTATAGATTTACACGTATTATCCCAATTTAGTTAATAACGCGGAGTTTATGATAAAATTTGTCAAAACGTCCAAAATGCCCAAAAAAACCAAAATTGTCAAACATGGTCAAAAATAGTCAAATTGTCTAAAAAGCCCAAAATGGTCAAAAAAAGTGAAAATGGTCAAAAATAGTCAAAAATTGTCAAAACGTCCAAAATGCCCAAAAAAACCAAAATTGTCAAAAATAGTCAAAAATTGTCAAAACGTCTAAACAGTCCAAAATGGTCAAAAAAAGTGAAAATGGTCAAAAATCGGCAAAACGTCCAAAATGCCCAAAAAACCGAAATTGTCAAAAATAGCCAAAAATTGTCAAAACGTCCAAAATGCCCACAAAAACCAAAATTGTCAAAAATCTCAAAAGGCGTTAAAAAGTTACAAAATATCGCAAAAGACATGTCCAAAAAAATTTTTAAAAGTGCGCCAAAAATTCCAACTATTCCAAAAAATGTTATAATGACACTTCTTATTTTAAAATTTTGACATTTGAAAGTTCGTAGTTGTCTTTTTCAAGTTTATTTTGGCAATGCTCTGCTATTATCCTCAACTTTAATTCAAATTTATATTTTTCTTTCCGCACTAGTGTTGTTATGAAATAGATGAATTTGTTAATTTTAGTACATAAACATAACACTTCAGGTAACATTATACTTTTTAGTTCAGCAATGGATAAAGAAGAAGAATGGGATGCCCCTTATCGATGGAGAAACACAGTATCATCAAAAATTACTACAACTCTACTACCATCATCAAATGAAATTAAAATCTCGCAACCATATATAACCCAAAAAAAACCTCAAACTCCAAACCATCGACCAAATGATCAATTAATCAATTTACCTTACAACAGAGATCCAGAAGAACCAATTCGACGATTATCCACAATGGGAATCGAACCAGAATATACAAATTGCAGAATCATGCCAATCAATCAAAACAAAAAAACTGTTCCATCACCTCCTCCTCTAATGGCATCTCCTTCTCATTCTAAACACAATCAGCATGATTGTAACAATTACATCAGCAAACCTGCTAATAAAGATTTTGAGTATATAAAGCCATTACGTACTAATAAACCAAAACCTTCTGCAAATCCAATAGCAGAATTGCAGAATCTTGGAAAACGCTCTAGCATTTCAGAAGATGATCCTCCTTTTAATTTTCAAGCGATGCTTAGGAAAACGAATATAAATCGTGAATCAATTAAAAGAGTTACCGATGGTATTCGTAGAATGTCTTTTTCGAAACAAGTTAAAAGTTTCGGTAGTGATGATAATATTTCCAATAGTAGCAGAAATAACAGTTTGCGTAAATATAGATCTGTTGATTATCTACAGAATAAACAGAAACTTCAAGTAGCTCCTGGTGTATTTATGGAAGGAGTTGTAGCTGACCTATAATTTTTTTAGTTTTTATTTTAGGAAATGTAAACATATTTAATAACAATAAACATACATTTAAATGCTTCAACTTATTTAAGGTTATAATAATTTATTTAAGGTTCTTGCACACTTGAAGAAAAATAGAACAAGTACAAAATAAACAGTAAATAAAACAAATTTCAATAATCAAATTGTAAAATTCAAAGATTTAAGTTAATATGAAAACAAAATAGAAAAATTAAAATTAGAATTAACTGATTTGATAAGGCCAAAAAATTTCAATTTTTGGTTCAAACATTGTCAAAATTGGGTCATTAAAAGAAATCAAGTAGGTATATACATACTACATACTTTTATTGTTACATCAATTTTACATTTCAATATTTTTTACAAATTTTAATATTCTTCATTTAAAAACTTCCTTTTATTAGTTTTTCTTAAGAAACTTGTATGTCTACAATGCATGTTAAAATTTTTCTACACCATTCTTTTTTCCTTCTGGTCTATTTTCTGCTTTACAAATTTTCTCCTTTGGGATCTTTCAATTTTTAGAATCTGGTCAGAAGATCTCTTCATCTTTTTGGCTTTATTTCTTTTTTGTTTCTCTTTCACCTATAATTCTTTTGATACTTTTTTAGAAAGATGCAAACCTTCGTATATATTTCTTCTAATTATTATTTGGTTGATTCTTCTGTTAAAAAATATATTGGTAGATTTTTTACGATGCCATTTTATCTTAGACATCAATATTATTTGTGCTAGAAGTTACACTGCAAAAAATTGAGAATAACGAGTTAAGAAGATCAAAAATATGATTTACAAAAAATTTAAGAGAAAGGTTGAAAATTGAAAAAGAAATAATGATAGAAGCTGCAAACACAAACACAATAGAACAGAATAAAGGAAGAAACTGTTAGATAAAACGATAGAAAAAGACTAAAGCAACGAAATTAAGAAAGGATAAAAGATAGTAACTGAAGCGATTGAATATTAGAAAGGATTTTTAAAGAAATTCTTTTTAATAGTTTTTCTTAAGAAGCCTCATATAAGCCCAATTTATTTTTTTACGGTGCGATTCTTAATCTTCCATTACTTTTGTGTACTTTTGGCATTACAATTCGTTAAATCTTTGTAATCTTTAAATTTTTCTCGGTTATCTGATTTAGATTGGCAGTAATTGATCTTTGATCCGTCTGCTCTCTTTCTAATTTCTTCTAGATCCATTTTTCGACCTTCTTATTTTCATTTATCTTAGTATCATTGGTTTTTCGTATATTATTTCTAAGCGTTCAACGAAGATTGTAAAATTAGGTAAGGGTAAGGATACTATATTAATGCAGATGGTAAATGCCGTAGAAAATTTAAGTAACTGAAGATTGAAAAAAAGCTTCAAAAGAGAAAGATCAAAATTGAGATTCTCATAAGTATGCATTTGCATAGACATAGGAATATAGAGACCGAGCGTAAGCTCGCTGGGGGGTAAACTGTGAGAAATGGTCGAAGAAGGTATTTTTGAGGCCCATGGACTTCAAAATTTATAAACACGAATCATCAGCTGTTTCGCGAGGAGTGGGGATTACCGCGGGAATATGTGGGGCAGTTGCAAATTTGAATGCATGCAATCAAGTAGACTAGTTGCGAAGCCCCTCAAATTGGACAACCCCCCTCATCCACGAACTTACTCATACATCCGTGTACATTTGATATTCGTTCTACTCTCCCAAAATATCCAGAACTAGTTTTAAAAATTGTACGGTATTTTTAATTCCTTCTATACAAAACTAGTACTAAAGTGTCACATAAGGTTTCCACACATTTTTTTTCTTAAATATTTATTTAAATATTAAAATTTGTGTGCACTGAAATTTTTTTATTCCACTTGGTGTATGTAAAAAATAATTATATCCAATTTCAGCTATAAAAATTGTTACGGAAATTATACATCCAATTAAAAAAATTGCAAACAAATTTTTTAGTTCCTTTATACCTAGAACCCTATTATTACTATTTGTTCCATAATATCTTGATTCTCTTATTAACATATTTATTAAAGTTATATCTTTCCAATACTCTTGTATTCCACTTTCAACAATTGCTCTAACAAATTCATTAACTCTTTCTTTTAACGGAGATCCGTATCTTACTATGAAGACTACTATTGCTGGAAAAGGGATTTCTGGTACTATTTTATGAATTGGTTTTCCAAATTTGTAATTGTATCTTTGTACGATTGAATATTGTGCTATACGTTTTTTGCACATCAAACCATAATTTCCATGTTTCTGTATTAAATCTAACAATTCTTGTTCTCCAGCTATATTAATTGCAAAACCAATATCTCGTAAACTTCCCTCTCCATATTCAATTAATAAAGATTTAAATCTTTCCAATGTGTACATTTGTAGATGAATATTCGCTAAATCATTTATTGTTATAATTTGTTTGGGAATTTGTGGAATTGTTACGATATTATATAAACGGGAGGTGAAATAGATTGTTATGATGTAACAGTACCATAAATAAATTGCAAAGAGAAATTTAAATTTCCCTAAATAAGAAATTGGTTGATTTAAACATGCCGCGTATGTTTTTAAAGGGGTAGTTTCAAATTTTCCAAATAATCCAAATTTGAAGAAGATAATTATAAAAAACATATTGAAAATTATAAAAACTAACCAAACATTATAATGAAAAGGATGTAGAAAATTTAATTCTTGATTAGGTTTGATTACGGGGACTAGAAAAACTAAATCATCTCGATCATGGGGATAATTCGCTTCAACCAAATTATCAAATTCCAATCTTAAAAAACGTGAATTTAATGCGATATCTGTTTTATTATAAGCAACATCCCCTAAAGCACCAGTCATATTATTCCCTTTTTTAACTCCATACCCTGTAACATCATTTGGTTTTATATAAATCGGAGTTGCATTTATATATTTCATTAAACTACTCGCCATTAAACCATCTCTTCCTAAATAATTATTTTTATTTAAAATTGCGTCCATTGAATGTTCAAACATACTTATCCTCACAGGTTTTCCCATTAAATTTTTTGTGTTTTTAAAAAGTATTGGTGAATTTATTTCCTTGAAATATTCATTTTTATAAGGGTTGAATGTGAAAATGGTACCGTTACGATAAACAATCGCAGCATTTACAATTTCAAAATAATAAAGCGTTTTAAAAATCATTTCATTAACTTCTTCTTTTAACACAAAAATTATTTTATCACTTGCCCTCCAGAAATAAATTCTTTTTAATAAAATTAATTTATCCGTGATGTTAAAATCATTTTTTAAATAAACTAAATATATCTTGCTTTCTTCGTACGTTATGAAATCAAGATATTTTCCATCGTAAATTCCATTAAATGATTTAATTCCTTGTAAAGTTAATTGAATATTATAATAAGGTTTCATGATTATCCCAAACAATTCCACATCAATCTCTAAATCATACGATGATAATAAAACGATACTTCTCACACTAATTAAATCTTTTTGTATATTTTTATATAATTTAATTTCATTGTGTACTATGTTAAACCCGATTATTATCTGTAATGTCACTAAAAAAATAAAACACCCCCTCATTTGGAAATTTTGTACATGAACTAAATTATATTTAAGTAGGGATACATTTATGTTTTCTATGTTTATTATATAAAGTGTTGAATAAATATTTATTTGGATAAATAAAGAAAAAAGTTTAATTTACTGGAAATATTTACAGGTACGAAGCTTCGAATGGTTATAGTTTGTATTGTTGGTTTAATGAAACATGCAAATTACGTTTAGATATAGAATCTGTGATTAATTTGTTAGGTTTATGTTTCGATTAGTTAATGGGTTTTGTGTAAATATAGTTTATTGCACGCAAATGAAACGAACAACGAAATTTAAAACACATTATTTAAGGGTCTTGATCTGCTGGCCATTTTTATTTTCAAGGATTGTAATAAACACAAAAATCAACTTTGAGTTTTTTTGTGAATTTCAATCTTTTATAACCTACCGAATCGAGAAATTGTACATTACGATACGAGTGAGTAATAAAGCGCGTGAAGCAAATTTACAAAACAAACGCTCCGCGCGAGTTTTGTAAAGCATAAGTGACCACCTCCTCTTTTCCCAAATTCAATATGCATAAATTATATAGTGAAATTAAATTCTAATTTTAAGTGTTATGATCAGCTTCATGGTCTAGCGGTCATAGCACTTGACGCGAGATTAAGTGACGTGGGTTCAAATCCCACTGAAGCTGGAAATTTTTTATCTGTAATTTCATTGTTAAAAATTTAAATTGTATAATATAACATTTTTTCTATTTTATTCATATTTAATTAAATGAATAATTAATATAAGATTCAAGTTTTCATTGATTTTTACATATACTGGCTTCACTGTAAATATCACTGACACGCGCGTTGTTAAATTCAAATCAATTCAAATACACAGTATTTAGAAGTAAAACCGTTGCACGTCATGACTACTCTATCACGAAACAATTAAATAATTACCAATTAACAGATAATTTCAGAATTTTTACATGAAATAATTCGATCTTTAAATACCCGCGAGATTTAAATTCCAATGTCATAATTTCGTACCGGAAGTCTATTTGTGTTGGTTCATCTGATTTTGTTTGATGACGACATTTATGACATGCAACGGTTTTACTACTGAATAGACAA
>JAODAH020046789.1:0-12086 GCA_027574865.2 Coproporus ventriculus | reverse complement strand
TCGGTTCACTTTTGTACAAACTATAAAGCGGCAAATGAAATTTTTATATGTCAAAATTAAATGTCATCTGCCATTTTTTAATCAAAATTATGGTTGAATCTACGATTTTCTGGATTTTTGGCCAAAATTTCAAGAATAGAAAAATGCTTATTTTATCGAATTATCGTCTGCGTATATAACCGGTATCACAGGAAACAGGAAATTGATGCGGCCATTAACATAGAGAAAGAAAATAAGAGACGCCAATGACGTGCAAAATGCGCGGGACGCCAATTAACCGGCCCTCTTGTGGCTCCTGGGACGAACTAATAGCTTGGATATAAACCAGCACGGAGGCAAACCCACATACCTTTATAATCATGTTAAATAAAACACAATTATTTGAATTTTAATTGAATTAAAATAAATTTATTAAAAAGAATAATTTCATCTTCATAAAAATACAGTCCCCCTTTTACAATGCTTCTTGTAAAACAAAGAAAACAATACAGTAATTAATTTTAATTTTAATTGACAAAATAGTTAAATAATAAAACTGTTATGAATAAGAGAATCTGAAAATTGTTTTTCAATTTTTATTTTTCAAAACGATGTATAATTCCTACTAAATAAGAAAAATTAAACTATAATAACCACTCTACTACCATAATTATCTATAGATGCACATTTTCTTAAAATCCGTTTGTAAGAGTGGTTTAGCTGGAAAATTTTATTTTGATGAAGTCTTGCTGTAAGAAAAATTGGCGGCAATGCGCATTTTGCGTTCCCTTCGCTTCGTCTGGGTTTTTGGGGAAGCTCCTTCTTTGGAACCATCTTTCACTGGTAGATTACACTTTTTATTTTCATTTTCAATAGCTTCAGGGTTTGATTTCCTATTCTCTACATTTTCATTGGTGCTTTCAGATTTTGAAAGTCTGTGCTGCCTTACTGCTTGCAGAGGAACAAATGGAACTTTTGGTTTATTAGGTTTTGTATTTGCGTTCTAAAAATTAAGAAACTAAATTATAACATAAAATTCAATCATTTTATAATTTTTTTTAAATAAATCTGATTTTGCAGCAAATCAAGCTCGAAGCACTTTGTGTTCATAAAGAATTAGATATATTTAAGATGACTGAAAATCTTTCAAGGTTAATTATCAGAAAAAATATTATTAATTCTTTAATGATTCCCTAACTAAATAGTCACTAAAAGCTATATGTCGCTATCATTTTTTAAGTAAGTCCTAGTAAATTTACACTTATAACATTTGATTAGTCATTTTGTATTTGTATGCCTCACCTTCCCTTCGATTGTAACAGTTGGTTGTTTGTACTTTTGAGGGCTCATATTTTTTTGTGCTGCTCTTTTATTTTCACACCACTGTTTAGGTGGTGGCGGCGGAAAATTAATTAGTAAATTATTAATTGGAGGTGGTTGATCCATTTTCAATCTATCTAATGCAAGTTTTGCTACATTTTCACAAGCCAATTCCTTGGTAGGTGCTAATTCCCCAAAAATCGGTTGTTTATCATAAGGCAAATCTATTTGAGCTTGGCAACTTTTTCTATCAGGCGAATCAAAATATTTATAATGTGGGCAACCTAAACTATGCATTTGATAGTAGGATAAAAGCTGAAGGCTGTAGCTACCAGTGTTAGGTGTAACTGGAATAGTTTGATGTTGTGCCGAAGCATGCTGAAACAAAAAAAATAGTATTTTCATTTGTCTATATCGATAGTCATAATTGAAACGAAACTATTAAATTTTTAACTTACAGCAAAAATATCTTGGACTGATACTGAATAATTAGTGGGAGGAGGCAACTTCTCAGGTGGAGGATCATTTATTTTCAACATTTTCTTTAACATATCCGTATTAACTTTCGGTTCATTTCTTCCATCCATAAAGTTTGGCATAAAATCGGTTTTTTTAGCTAACTGGGCTGGCTTATTTTTCTGTAATGCCTCAATTTCCCTAACCGGTTTCATATGAACAGGTTTGTTTTTATCGTAATTAATGTGTTTCATGCGATTATCAACAGGTCTTGGCGGAAAACTTAACGTATTTGGAAACACGTTCGGATTTGGAAAGGGAATATTTTGGAATTGATTGAAATTGGGCATGGGTTGATGGTTGATATTAATCCAGCTTGCAAATGCCGAATTTTGCGGTTGATAATTCGGGTAGTTAGTATTTTGATAATTGGAATGATTTGTTTTTTGTAGATTTGCTGAAAGTTTTTGCAGTAATTCACCTAAAAAAAAAATTATATAGTTAAAATTATCTTTGCAACAACCAAGAATAAACTCCAGTTCAATTTCTTTACCTGGTTTGCCAGTTTTTTCTTCAAACATCCTTTTGCCATGTGTTCTATTAATAAGTGCTACATGTGACATTCGGTAGCCTCTATTTGGGGAGCAATTTAATGTTAATCCACCAGGAAAAGATTTATCGAAAAGAACATCATATACAACTTCCTTCGGTGATACAGCCGTTTGGTGAATTGCAATTATGGTACCAGTATATCCTAAAGGAACTGTGTAACTATCTCTCACATTAACAACTCTATCATATAAATTGTATTGAGCTATTGGATCGGGTGGAATATTACCCATTTGTATATCAGGCTGAAAATAAAGTATTTGATTATGAGGCTGTAGTAGAGTATATAAACATACCTCATTAATATATTTTTGTAATATGAAATGAGACATGTTTAAATATTTTTAACTGCTATTTGATATAAAATATTGTTGTCATACGTCACATACTTATTTCAGCATGAGCCAACTTGGATAAAAAATTTATAATTTAAATTATCACAATTTGCACAAAATATTTATGATTGGCTGAAAAAATATTGTGCAGTGGTAATCATAAGTCCGTTTTATTAAAATAAAAGAAAATTTTCAGTATTTTCTTTAAAACAATTTAATAACATTATTATTAGTACTTATATTATTTTGATAGGTCTACTTGATACTTGAAAAGAGAACAATCCCTTTCAATTTTTTTTTCAACTCAAAACAGGGTCAGAGAGTAAAATTAATTGCCTATTTTTGTACATTATATAATTTCACAAAATATACAAACAAGTAATATATTTTTTATTAATGGATATAAAACAAAAATATAAAATAATTTGTTAAGCAAGAGTCTTTGCATATAACTCCTGCCTATAAGTATATTCTGCGCCAACCGATTCACTTTTGAATAAATCTCTGGCTTTCCTCAAATCTGAATCTTCTATATTTAAATTGCCATGTGGCTTCATTATTTTCAGACATCCTTCCTGTCGATGAAAAATTAAATATCCAATGAAATAGCAAGACCATATCAAAAAAGGTATCAAAAACAATACAATTTCTACACCTAACAACCATTTCCCTTCTTCATAAGAACGTTGCATCCAGTTATAAAGATTACAAATAAGAACCAGAAGACAAACAAAAGGCAATACACTCCATAAATAACTAAGAAATTTCAATTTTCTGTTCAGCATGAAATGAATATCCTTCATTAAATTCCATGAACCATAAACATAAAATATGCCAACCATTTCAATCAACAAGACTAGGCTTAATGTAGGAGCACTTGAAATCATTTCAACACCATTATAGAAATAATAACCAATGTGGCTATAATAAATAAGTCCCAAAAAGAAAATAATAATACAAACTGCAGCCGAGGCAGATTTATTATAATTGTCCCAGAATGTATTTCCATCGCTCATATTTCGCCTCATGGTAAATACCATAAACAAAATTGAACGAAAACCAATCAAATATAAATAACTGAAATATAATATTGCCCAAATTTGATTATGTTTAGGCCATGTTAGTAAAACTAATGGTAGTCTTACAAAAATTAATGATTTATCAGAATCAAAAAGTTCAAGATCGTTTATTTTTTTTAGGTTAGAATATCCAGAGAAACTTGCATAAACGAAAATTGTAAATAATATATTGGTGAATATACCTAATAATGGCAAAACGACTGCAATGGAAATCAAATTCGTACGAAAAGTGCTGCTTGATGCAATCGCAATTAAACCACCTATCCCTATTCCCATTGAAAATACGCTCACATTAAAAATTTCAATCCATAAATTTCTGTTTAATAATAACTGAAAATTAGGCTTTAAGAATTCGGATAGCCCAACAAAGCTACCGCGCTGAAAAAGAGAGGTAAGAACTAGAACTATCAGTTCCAAAAAAGGTATTAAAGTAAGGAAGTGTAAAATACGTTCAAATGCACATGGGAATTTAAAAATGCATATCATTAAGATGGATAGAGTAAACGCAGAGCACATTATTAAAACCCAATTTAAACCCGTAAATGTAAAATTTGTACCTAAATTTAATACATTCATCTCATAATAAAATTCAACACTATTCTTCCACTTATTTAATGAACAGTTTGGTTTATGATAATAGTAACACTTTACCAAAATATTTTCCACAGAAGATATATTCAAGCATTTTGAATTGTTGCAGTATGACCAGGGCAATTCGGTACGGATGCTTTTAAATAAATAAAAGAGGGCTTGAGATGTAACGTAATTGTAATAAGTTGTAATGCAAAGTAGTAAAAATCCCGAGGCCCAACCTGCCCCTTGCCAAGCTGGAATCATCCGCCATGTTGCAAATATTCCATGATTCGTGTATTGTCCGATGGCTAATTCCATGAAAACTATTGGAATAAGTACGAAGAGAGATATTACGACATATGGGATCAATGCACTAATATTTCCATATTTATAGATTACTTCAGGAAATTTAAAAGAATTTAATATTCCAAAACCCCAACACATTAAAGCCATTGCAAAATGATTTGAAGAGTGCCAAGTTTCTGAATTCTTCTGCATTTTAGTTTTAGTATACCATAATTTAAACAATATTAAATGTGTTTGAAATATTATGACAAATATTTTGACAGTACAGATGTGTAAAAAAAGTGAAATATGTATTAAAATATAAGAAAACTGCCAGAGAGGTAAAGACTTTTTTCTTTCTTTAGTTCTTATCTTATTTAAAAAGATTTAAAATTTAATTTCTAAATTTAACCAAGTACAATCAATTTTAATTTATGATTCATTTAAAAAATATTGTGTTAAGGAGTTAGAACTAAAGATAGAGCAATATCAACATTTTAGCTTATTTTACCTTCATCGCCATAAATATTATATTATATACTGCTTTTGAAATTATATTACTCTGTTTTTCAATCAATTACAGTTGTTACTAAGAAGACCACACACTAGCTTCTGTTTATCACAAATTTTCTACGTAACAATATGTGTGATAAAAAAACAATAAAAAAACATCAACAACTTCTTACCTTACCATAACAATAGGGATAATTAATAAAATAAATTGAATTTTTAAACAAGATAACAGGTATAATGTGACATGCTGAAGGAAGAAAATGTTGAATCTATTCTCGATTTCTTACCTTATAAAGTAAATGTGGTTTAACTTGCATTGTAACATTTTTTATTTTACTCTTTTCCAAATGTTCATCAATAACTTTTTCAATTTCTTTCACAATTTCTGGTTCCAATAATGAACTATCACAATGACGTCTTTCAATAATGTTAAATTCCAACTTTTTAATCCAATCCGCTATCTCTCTAACAGTCTTTCCACTTCTGAAAATTTATAAACCATAACAAGAAATTCGTTTTGTAAACATTTAATGCAAACCCATTATCTTCAGGAACTAAATCGGTTTCAAAAAATATATCATCATTTAAATTATCATTAATCCTTTCAAGAAATTCGGAATATTTCATAACATATTGCTTAATCACATCCAAGGCTTTATTGGTGTAAAGCCAGATTTTATCCTTTTTTGTATATCCTGGCAATTCTTCGCTCTTTTTGTTAAACTTCATATTTAATCCAACATTTACTCTATTCTCATTTCCATCTGATTTTGTTGTGCCCCCTAATACAACAAAAATCATTCCGGTTAAACGAGATATAAAATAATTTGATATTTCAAAATCAACTATCTGAGCTTGATTGAGTTCATTTGCAAGAACATATCCTGGTTTATACAAATTCAAAAAATTTGTTTCCATGGACATTGCTTTGCTAAAATCAGGTTCTTCTTGCACTTTCATCGTAAGTTTCACCCGACCTTTTTGTAACGACTCTTTGCTATTCATAACCTTGAATCAAATAAAAAATTGTACGCCAACAATTGAATTAAAACAAAGAAAAACATAAATGACTATAATCTTAAGACACAATTATTAATTTCAAACTGACCGTTCCAGCATATCCATAATGTGGTTGTCCCAACATAAAACAAATTGAACCTTCTTCAAATACTTCACAAATATCTTTATAAGCCTTATAATGGCTAGAATGTGTAGCTACCCCTTTCACAATTGTTTGTACTGGATATGCCGATGGCATTTGTGCCCATTGTTTTTCTAAATTAATCCTTCCCTGTGATGTAAAAATATACTTTCGTCCGGTCAATATTTTAGCATGTACTAAAATTTTTACATCACCTACTTCAATCCCTAATCGATTTTTATAGCTGGAAGTAAATGTTTTATACACACTAAAGATATATTTTACTCTACACTTACTGCTCGACTATCCCTCTTTTTTCTGCACTTAAACATTGTTGGGAATTTCCTTTTAATTCTTCTACATTATAACTTCCTTGAGCATCTGTTTTTCTGTACTTAAAATTCTTCGTCGTTATTTCAGTTACTCTAAAATATAAATAAATGGATATTGTTTGTTATCTTTTTTTAAACTAAATGTGAATCATATTCACCAAGCGTAGAGGTTTAAGTCTTCTATATTGTTCTTAATTTCATATAAAATTAATTGAAGAAGATATCAAATATTATTTTTGCAAATGCCTTAAAATGCAGAAATAAATTTAAGGGCGAGTAATAATAACGAGTAGTATGCTGAGTAATATTCATTATTAAATTTGATGAATAAATTGTAAGCAAGTTATTCATTAATAAAAAATTTTCAAAAGTTATTACACCTCTAAGATTCTTTTCCAAAGAGAAAAAGGTATCTTTAATAATAATTAGAAGCAAAATATATTTTTCCTACCAAAACGTAAAAAGTCGGATGCCATAATGAGCATGTTGATTGCAAAGTAGTAAAAGAAAATTTTAAAACAAAATCTCTAAATGTTATAGTATTCTTAAATATTTTTAAATTTAGGTAGACCTTTAAAACATGTCATAATATGAATAAATGTCTCTAAATTTGTACCTAAATATGATTGCATTTTAATAATACTTACAAAGCTTCAATTAAATGTGGCCATCCAACCAATATCTCGCTCCCCAACAAATTTTTTGCAAACTCTTCGATATTTTCAACATCATTTGGCTCCAACACCCTCAGTATCATATTTTCATTTCTGCTTGGATTATCAAATACTTTAACCTTCGCAACTTTCATTTGAGACTAAAAACAATTATTAAAATAATCCTCATACTCTTTGTTTTAAATTTTTAATATTACTTCATATTTAAGATGTTTTAAAGTAGGAAATCCTGGATAATATACATCCATTTTAACCCCAGGATAAGCTCCTTTAATTAATTTATCAATAGGAACACGGATACTTTCAATTCCAATTTCGGTACATGCAGCATAGTGATTAGATATATCTGGGAAATATTCGGGTGCTTTATAACTTCCTTGATTTTTAGAAGTATATTCATACAATAGCATGGGACCATGTGTATTACGTTTAATTTCTTCTGGTGTTAGAATTTCATTACATGGTGCCATGGCTTCTAATAATTTCTCCTTAAAACACTCAAAAATTAACAAGTTACTTGAATAGTTGGAAATACTTACTTCGTCAATGAATGGCAATAAGACCACAGCTTCCCATTCTTGTTTCTTTCCATTCATATCAGTTTCAAAATCTAAGGGATAATAAGATTTTATAGGGGATGATTCATCAACCATTAATTCATGATAACATTCTGGAAGTAGTGCTTTACTTGCAGTTGGTAAAACTGCAAGTAACTAGAAATAAAGCAAAAAAAATAACAGTTTCCGATTACATGCCTATTATGTTTAGTTTTTGATGATGAATATTTATTTTCTTATTTATTTTATTGACTGTTTTAAAATTATGAAGTGAATAATCTTTTGTTACCTGTTCATAAGGTTTAAAAGGTGTTCCTAAATCAAACTCCAGTTTTAAATCTTTAAAATCCTTTATGTCTGAAATATAAGGTGCATAATGGTGGGGATAATACCAACCCCATGAACAAACTCCGTTATAATAATAGTTCAAATTCCATTGAATCGCTCT
The DNA here is from genome assembly GCA_027574865.2 of Coproporus ventriculus. NCBI lineage: Eukaryota > Metazoa > Arthropoda > Insecta > Coleoptera > Staphylinidae > Coproporus > Coproporus ventriculus. The sequence goes on along the minus strand of JAODAH020046789.1, from coordinate 3,785 downwards.
TACATAACACTCCGCTTGGGATCTCAAGACTTCACTAAATAAAACACAAAATACTGTAATTTATTCAATTTAAAAAAATAGTAGAGGAATAAAACTTGATGAGATTAAACTGTTATATTATGGTCTAATGAAACCCCTAGATTTATTTAAGTTTCTTTCATTTTCAAATATTCCGCGTTCTATTTCAATGGGAAAACAAATATTTTGTGTCCTTTCTACATGTCGTTGCTCAATAATAACATAACTTAGATGTAAGTTAAAATTATATAATGATTTGAAGATGCAATAAAATTAGTGCTTTGAACAAAGAAAATGATATTTTGGCAGTTTTTCTTTTCATTATTACTTAGTACAAGCCTATAAATCTACTATTACTCATAAAACTCTAATATATCTAAGACTTACGGAGTAACTTCTGCATATTCTAATTTATTCATATAATAATCTTTCTTATGCTGTTTAAATTCTGCTTTTAATAATTTTTGGTCCTCATCATATGACCCACAATCACTTTCTGAATCTCCACTCTCCTCCTCTGGATCAGCTAGTTCATCTAAATTACTTTCACTTGGTTCCAAAAACTAAGAAAAAGAAAATTTTAATTTGAAGCTTAAAATATTAACAAAACCTTGTTACCATATCATCTGTTTCCTGTATCAGTTTTTGTAAATCAGAATTGAATGGTTTTTCAGGTTCTAATGCACCAAAAAGATTACAATCTTCATCATCAGCCTGCCATGCTTCCAAATCTCTTTGCTTGTACTGAAAATATAAATTTAGTAAAAATATTAACATGTCCATTGAGATACTTACACTTGTTCTTTCTTTCATATTCATTTTGCGACCCGTTTTAGCTTCAAAATATTTTAGGTCAGCATGATGATCAGTAAAATTGTCTAAATCTATTTTACATAGGGTTTCCATGAATTTTTCGAATCGATCCAAATGTAAATGACCACTTTCATTTATGTAGCCTTAAATAAGAAAAGAAAATTGGATATAAAGCAACAACTTATTTAAAAATTAAGTTACCTCCCAATGTGGGTAAAGCTTCCATGTAAGCTTGATAAAGTATTGGCAATGCATTATTTGCAATGTGAAGATTTGGCAAATGTGGAATAAAATCGTTTCCTACTAAAAACCCCATAAGTACCTATAAAATTAAAAAGAATATAAAAATTAAAAACATATTTTTTGTAAAAATTATACCCAATCATCAATAATTTTTTCCATATTGTACTCAAATGGTAATCCATTTTTTAAAGGTAAAAATTCTTGTTCTAGATATTCCCTCATTAAACTTAAATGTAGCAAATAAAAATTAATTTGTTCTGGAATGGACTTTCTTTTCGTTGATTTTTTTCCAAACAGAACCTGGATTAAAAAATTATCATATTATTACTAATTAAAATTTAACAGGTGTGTTGTATTAAAATTTAAATACCTCTTCACGTAATAATGAAAAATGTGGCTCATGTGTACATAAACCTAACATAATTAAATCGGCATCTAATCCATATAAACAATGCCTTGTGTTTGGATCATATCCTGGTTGTGCTCTCATGTACCTAATATAATCCATTATTTTATGTTCACCTTCTCCAGGAGTCTAAAAAATGTAAACAAATAAATTATAATTACAATTACAACCAGTTGAGAATGCTTAAGAAAATTGTTAAAACGAACTTGAAGGTCAAAGACATATAGACAATCCACACGCCCATTTTTGAAATACCCCATAATTTTTCGAAAGGTAAAATTTTATTTTTAAAATCCTTAAAATTTTGCTTTGTAAAGGAAGATGAAGCAATTATCGATTGAATGTATTAGAAAGAGTTGAAATTATGTACAAACTGCAACTTCTTCAATTCGTTCAATTTTCATGTTTCGAAATTTCTTCAAATTTTCATCTTGTAATGAATGAGACAAGAATGTGTTAGAAGGAGATGGATAGATAAGGAAGGTTTTCCTTTAAATTAAGGCAACAAAATTTCCCCTTTAATTCCTACCACTCTGCTAACTTGTTTGGTTGCAATAAAAAGGTTATGGATTGATTTCATATCATTTGATATAATATATATAATCTAAAGTTATCTATATAGGAAATATTCATATTTATTTATTATTTGTAAATATTCTTTAGTATTATTTATTATTAAAAATTAATAAATATTTTGATAAAAGTGTATTTTTTCATAAAAAAAAATAATGAAAACAATGTTTGAAAAAGTCTATCCAGTTTATTATTTGATTGGTTAAAATATTGTCATCTATACAAATTTTTTTAAGTAAGTTGCCAAATTAACAGTTGTCAAAATGGGTCACGGTCGCTCTAATGATTTAGCTTTGAAAGAAAGCATAGAAAGAAGTAAAAAATATATAAAAGTATACACACACTATAGAAAAGATCTAAGCAAAAAACCAATAACAGAAAAATTTTATTCAAGAACTGAACATATGGACCTAGCACAAGCAGACCCTGCAATAGTTCACGAAATTGAACGATTTAAATATATGGGACCAAGGCAGAAATTCAATTGGCCAGTAACTACAACACATGAATACGGATGGCATGAAGCACCAATGTTAGCAATAGATAGGAAAGACGATAGATTTTATAAACCGCATATAACACCCGATTTTATAATCCATCAAATTAAATTGAATAAGGATATTACGATGAAAATACCTAAATTTGGTGGTATTCCATTTATTTTGGGTTGATTTACCTCATGTCCGGATAAAATTATTTTACACTTCTGCCACAATTTATTTGTAGAAATTTTATCCACAATAAAATATTTAAGTTGCTCATGAAGTTTTGCCATGAATACTGTTCCAGGAGTTATACAATTTGAATCAAAACGTGCTTCTGTTGGAAGAGCTTCGCCTCTGGTTAACGCTTTTGTTTCTTGTTTTTCAGCATCTTTCGCCGAACGAAAGCGACGACTTCTTTGTTGATTCATTTTAGCTCGTGGTGCTACCCCATCGATTGCCATAAAAAATAATTTTTGTGGCTTTATCATGGAAAACAAAACTTCGATGTAATGGAAAATATCTTGGAAAATTTTTTCCTCAGATATACGAAAGTGAATCCCATCATCTGGATGTGAACACATGTGTATAATACCGTTCATATCTAAATATAAATTATCAAACTCTGGTATCTGAAAGAGTAATACATATAATAATAACATGGTAATTATATAAGTGAGGTTAGATTACCTGGTATTCTCTCACATACTCGCTTAAACACGGATATCTTTCACTTATATATCTAAAAAATTTTGGTACCCCCATTTTAATTAGGTTTTCCTCACAATAATTATATCAGTACACAATAAGGGAACTGCAATTGTTGGCTATTTTAAAAACTTGTATTTTGATCTCATACAAATGAAGATAGCTGCTGAGTGTTATAGCCATCGCTTAGCTCCTTTCTTACTTTATGCACGTTCTATGCTTTTGAAATTAAAATTAAAAGTATAAGTGGCTCTCAATTTAATAAATTTAAGTAATTTTCTTAATCAATTAGTAGATTTCATATATTAAATCAGGTGATACGTTTTGAAAGCAAAATGGCTAATGTCAGTTTGATAAAAATTATGGCGCGCAAATACGAAATTAATACATTTTGAATTTTTGATATGAAATCATCAACATTAAATATAATTTCCATATCATTTTATAATAATAGTAACAATATTCAATTTTAATCGCTTTAGAGAATAAGAATTAAAAAACGAAACAATTTTTACATTAAAATTCCATTTATAAAAAAATTG
>JAODAH020046774.1:0-10824 GCA_027574865.2 Coproporus ventriculus | reverse complement strand
GCGAAGCGGAAGGTCGTGAGTTCGAGACTCGCCGGGATTGGATTTTTTATCTTTACCCTAATCCAAAAATTTATATTTAAATCTCAGAAATACTAGTAGAAGTGAAATGTAACGATGGTAAATTGTATGCGATAGAAAGAGGTCGAATAAGAGAAAATTTAAAATTTCTTCGATTTTTCTTTTAATTTTCTTAGAATTTTTTTCTTCATTTTCGTCTCGCAATAAGTAGAAGTGAGATGTAACGATGATAGATCGTATGTATTAGAAAGAGATTGAATAATAGAATTTTTGAAATTTCTCCTGATTTCATCAATTTTCCGATTAATCAAATTTATTTTTTATGATTTAAAAGAAAGCGGTGTATAATTGAATTTGTATTTTATTAAGTGTCGATAAAGTTTATGGAATAAAGTAAACGAAAAGTGGAATAATTGAAACAATTGTGGCATGTGCAGACTACCGAATACCCTAATGCACATTGAAAATCCGTAAACAGCCCCTTGTATCCGCACGCATCCCATTTCAATTTACGAAATTGTCAACTTTATTACCGGCTTATGTTTCTTCCACAGGAACCCCACTTTCCCCCCACGAATCTATACAAGGAAAATCCCGGGGTATACATATATAGGATCGACAACGGTAAAACAAACGAACAACAGGGGATGGAAAATAGGTTTCCATCCTAAAGGAATTCCATGTAGTAACTGAATGCTCATACATTTTCAAAATATTTTATTGTCTTTTAATGAAAAAAAGAAAAAGAAAACGATTTTTCTATTCCGTTCTTTTTCTCAATTTAAAAAAATGAACTATGTACCGTGTACCAACTTTACATTTAAAAACAAAATTTTATTATAAAAAGCAAAATTCGATTTAAATCCTCATCTATCTCGAAATAAATTAATTAATTTTTATTTAACATCTTAAGTGCGTGAGATGATTAAAAAGAAAAGAGATTTTACAGTGGTGATATCGTTTAGGAGATTTCATGAAAGAGTTACGATCCCCAGAGGGCACTTAGTTACAAGATACTACAAATTGAAATCGATTGGTGAAGGAACGGATGCCGAAAATGGCCATTTATAAAAGCGTTTCATTTATGCATTTTACGAAGCAATTTGGATGAAAATTTTTACACTTGAAACCCCTCTCAATCCATTAATCTTACAATTAATAATTGAAATAGATTTTAAATATGTGTTGTTAACCTAACTAGGACGATACATAAATCACCCTAATAGCCGAGGCATTTAGTTGGGGATTTTGCGTTCTATATTTATATGCAGATGAGGTCTTTCAATTCCAATATTTTTTTTTTAACAAGCGCTTTTGGAAAAATAAAATCCATTTCGGAAAGATTAGAGGGGAGGGATATAAATCTGACTAGAGAGTCAATTAAAATCGATATGTCCTGTAATTAGGGAAGGCGGCTGCTATAAATTTTGTGTTGTTGAGCTGGGTAGGAAAATAAGCTGCTAATTAATCGAGCTTATTTACTAAACTGTAGAGGAAAGTTATGGTGTTTTGCAAAAGTTTAAGTGAGGCATTAAAATAAGTTGTATAATAATTTAATTAGTTATATTTTTACAGTCTATAGTATATAATCTCATAATAGATAGATAATATAATCAATATCATTCATATTTAATAAATATTTTAATCAGCGAATTATATCAAGTAAATTAGTCAGTAAGATTTGCAATATCTATAAAAAAAATATCACAAATATACAATATAAAGTACTTAATACAAAAAGCCCTGATTGCGTTTAAGATGTAGGTTTTTCACAAGGATTACTAATTAGATATAAAGTGGATCATGAAACCGAGAGGACCCTTAGATGACGTTCTGAAAGCATATAAGTGATAATTACTTCAGCGGTATTGGTGTGGAAAATTTAATTTCAACAGTACTGAAGCGAACACCTTTATAAAAGCGCAAAGCTATTTTAGTAGCAAATCTTTCCATTATAAATTTAAAAAATAAAAACATGAAAAATTTCACATTTAATAACAAATCAACGTTTCTATTAATTTCATTAAATCCTCATCAGGGGTACTATACACATAAAATTATAATTATAATTTATATTTAAAAGAATTCTAAACTCTCGAAAAAGAAAATAAAAGGATTTATATTTCTTATCGTTTTATTTATATCTAATGTTTTTGTTTGTAGCATTTGCTTTAACTTAAATTAATTGCTGTAAGGATTTCTAATAAAATAGTTGGAGCCAAATCACGTACACATTCCATCTGCAATACTTTTAGTACGGTCATAAGTTATACTCGTAAGAGAGAAATGTATGGGTATTTTATTACGTTCCCTCTTGCCCTACAACGAAAATCATATTTTATTTGTCACTCCATCATTGAAGAGTGAGATCCGCTTTCAATCTTCACGTAACATCCATAAAAATGATTGCCTCCCTACTCTACCTCCCATATATATTTATTCAGTATCACATATCACTATTTCGCAATTAAATAATCCATATCCATTTTTTTTTTTTAATCTATTGAATTTTCAAAAAGTACACACATTACTCATTAATTAGATAAGATAAACCTGATAAAATTAGGTATAAATTCAATAGAAATATTAGAAAATAATAAGAGTCTAATAAGCAAGATGAGTGACAATTATCTTTGGAGTAAGTAATTTATATATTTTAATTAAATCTAACAAAAATTCATGTTAAGTTCCATAAAAAAATCAATTTTATACTAATTATCCAGAAATTATCATAATGCACAATATTATTAATAGTTGAAGAGGGAAGCTTTAGAATATTCACTTGGTTTGCATGTTTGTATTATAGAATGAAATTAAAAGTTTGGTAATTCGTAGCACATGCAAATATTAGAGCACACAAATATGCAAATAGAATTCATTAAGAGTGAGACTACTACCCCTTTCTGGGAACGACATCAAAGGAAATAAACATTCCAGCATCCCCTAAAGAGATAGAGGTGCAATATTACTCGCCTCTTTCTAACCTCATCTCATTTAAAAACCCCATTGAAAAAAATGGGGTGCATACAAGGTTTATTTGAGTGCTTAAGAAGAAAAGAAAAATTCTGGATGTCCATTAGAAGGGCGAGTGATGCGCCTTTCATATTTAATTGCAAGCACCCTTTCATAAAGAGCACTTGTCACCGTCCTATGGAGAGATAAGATTTTGAAAAGGGTCGGGTCCGAAATATCTGGATATTGTGTCACTAGATTTATATTCTACAGGAAAAAACTTTTTAATGGTCTCTTTTGAAAAATCCTTTCGGGGTATTTTTTTTTCAATTTGCAGGTGCTAAACTAAATTGAAATAAAGACTTCTTTTCTTTTGTAATTTAAATCTTTTAGATTCCCGGCGCGTCCACCATACAAAACGAGCTTTTTTTAAATTTTGGAAAATTATAAAGAAAAATTTTAAAAATTCTTTGATCTGATTATTCAATTTTCATATAATAATATTTGTTAAAGTATTGATTTTAAGTGTGGAAAATTGATTCGAGTGGAAGCCCATTGCTTTTAAAATGTCCACATAAAAGGGTATTACTACTGGATTTTCCTTTTGGCACACAAAGGTGCAGGAACTTCAATAAGGTCTGACGAGCGGACTATAATCAGTACCATTGAATTCGCCTCAACGTTCCAGATAATCATACAAATTCATTCGATTCAATTCAACTCTCCACAAAAAAAAAATACAAAACACACAATAAAAAAATTCGGGACTTTTCAACCAACCTATTTCATTCCGAAATTTGAAAGCAGTAAATTCGCGATGCAAATTAATTAGTAGATCCGTGATAATTTCAAAGACAAAAGAAAGGGGCGCGTTATTTAAGCGGCACTTCAAGCTTTTCAAAGGTGACAAACTGATTAAGTGCTAACTCGATCTTCTACACTGTGATGACGGGATGAAATTTCAGATGCGGATTTTAAACTTATTTATTGGTTGGATAAAATTGCAACAGCGATTTTTATAAAACTTTCAAACAAATTCACAGCCTGACGCTAAACGAAAATTACGCTTTGGGCGCTATACATGTTTTCACAATCAATAAAATAAATAAACATTTATTTTTTTACAACTTTTAGTTTTGTATCGGTAAATTTTTATTTATTTATATATTTAAACCCGAATTTTAATGGTGGATGCGCCGGGATTTAATTTTTTTTACATATTTATAGCATTGTCATAAAAATATTATTAATTCGCTTTAACTGAAAATCTGTTTGAATAAAATCTGGAATGTTTTGCGTCCAAATCTGGTCCTTCTTCAAACCTTCCGACACAAAGAACAAAAAAAAAAAGAATAAAGTTGTTTTGCTCTTGCGGGGTTTTCGTTGTGGATGTGAGCAACGATCCCATTTAAGCTCTCTCGACGCGTCCCCGATTTCTAACAAAAATTTATTTTAATTCTCTTCCAGCTTATGGAGTTTGTTTTTAACCGAAATTTAAGTGCATTGCGAAGAAAAAGGTTTAATAAGGCATTACTAAAACTTTTTAATAATATTAAATATATTTTAAATTATTAGAGGATCGAGACAATTTATTTAAAGGAAAATTGTTTTTTCAAGCTAAAATTTTCAAATCAGAACTAGAAGACTCTGCGAATCATTCATTAATTCGGTTATATATCATCTGCATATAAATATTAACATGGGAATTAATTTACATTCGACCCGTTTCGTTTCAGTTCAAATATGATCGCATATGCATTTACATTTAGAATAATTGTGCGTGCTGAAACTTATTAACAAGCAATTTATAGTTTAGTATTGAACCGTTGACTAATTTACTAGGGCAAATTTATGTTAAGTATTTCTATGTACATATAAACTCACAATATTATCAATGAAGTGGAAGTACAAATTTAAAAAAAAACGAGTAGGTTTAATGATAAAAATAAATTTACTCCCCCGCCATCTTTACCTTTTTTTCTGCAAATGAATGGAAAATTCTATAAAAAATAATATTTTTCCGCACATTTTTTTCTAATTCAAAACAATTTATTAATATTGATTACAGTAAGGAATTTATAATTCAAGGTTAGTCAACATTATTTCTTATCATTCCAAAGAAATTTTTGATTAATTTGATCCTTCTGTACAATGCAATACAATCAAAGATACTTTATTATAACTATTTTTTTTTGTGGGACATGACATGTTTGTGACGTATTAAAAATTTTCCGCACAACCAATTTATTTAATGAATTCATTTTACTGTTCGACCTTGCGGATTGGCGCGCGCGTTCTCTTTCTATTTGTTTGTGTGTGGGGCACTTTTATAACAAAAGTTTCGTTTCCTCGTTGCCTTTGTTTGCTCGAATCGATTATGTCACCACTCCTCGGTTAAGGGCTGGGCTATTAACTATCAGCTACAACCAATTTGGAATTAATCTTCCATTCCGGGTATTATAGAAACGCGCAAAACGGTTTCAAAATAAAAATGCATTCACCTGTTAAATGCTATTCATCTTTTCAGTTCACTTTTTCTATTCATTCCTAAAGGCATCATGATATCATGTTACTATGACGTAAGCGACGCTTTTGTCCATTAAAAAAAGAGAAGAAAAAATGTGAATATTTTACTTACTACAGTTGACAAGGGTTAGGAGCATTATCAAACGAAATGAAAATAGGGCAAACAATCAAGGTGGTAACAATTTTGGGTAGATACGCATAATCTATACTTGTAGCCATCGCGCGCGAGACACCTGGGAAGCGGAAAGTCGTGAGTTCAAAACTCGCCGGGATTGGATTTTTTATCTTTAATTTAATCCAAAAATTTTTATTTAAATCTCAAAAGCAGTAGCAGCAGTGAGATGTAACAATGGTAAATTGTACGCGTAAGAAAGAAGTCGAATATTCTTTTTTTTTTAATTTTCCCGCTTTTCGTTAATAGTTTTTCCAGTTCGTGAAAATATTTACGGTTTGATAACTTTTTTCCCCGCCCATTTTTTAGGCCAAAAAATCGTTTTGAACAAAATCCATTTAAATAAAACTTTAATAATATGAATGTAAATTTGTTGGACATGCAATGCTCGAAACCCCATCAATAATAACACTCAAATTACTCAAAATTCTGAGATATGTGGTGTAGGTATAAAAACGTGCTTTGCATTATGATGGCCTTATAAACCCAACCCCCTAATAAAATATATATTACGTACGATAATGGGGTGAATTGAGTCGACTATATATTTGATGAAATTCCATGCACATACAGCACCAAAATTTATTTTAATGGAAAAATCTTTTTTTTTGCGTTTTAAAAAATTTACAGCTTTATAATTGCAATTTGCCTTGATACGATATTAATTAATCATTTGTTTTTGTTGTGGTTTGATTATTGAAACCAATCGATTCGGTGTGACCACAATCAGCTGATTGCGCGAAATTTATTATTCATTATAATTTCGTGTAGATGAAAAGCCTTTGTATGTTTAAGATTATTGTGCCGGCATGTAGCAGAGCATTTTAATTAAAATCAAACAAAACTAGATAACCTCCTTTACTCTGTGGATTTTAGGAGAAAATTTGTGATGGTGGAAATTTCGAGATACATAGGATATAATTGCGGTATCAAATTATTTCACTTTTTTTTTAATTTCATTTATTCCTTCTCAATTTGATTAATAATTTCAAGTTACTATGAAAATCTAAATTATTCTGAAGTGTTGGAAACGTAAAAAGTCCATCAATACAAGTTTTCACCTTGATTTTGGAAATTTATGCGATTTTCCAATTTACATAATAAATATAGGCGAGAGCGTATATACCTTTAAAATATTGTTCTCTGGTGAGTCGGTATATTTTAAAGGGCTTCAGCTGAAACCATGCTACCCCATAGTCCCAAAGCTATTACTCATGAAGATGCTATTTATTTTGAAAATTTTAAATTATTTATTTTTAAAACCAAGTTGTGAATTTATATTGTTTTAACCTTCTATTTATTATTTATATACTAACCAATTTAATAAATTAATTTTATTGATTGTGAAATCAATAGCGGACTTTTAAATTGGATTAAAACTATAATTGCGCTACATTATGAGTTGTTCGTTCACTTTTACTTTATTTTCTATCGTATTTTATATATATATTTTTTTTTTTCGTTTAATCAGACGGACACTTTCTACATGTCCAAGATAATAAATAAAATCCCGGCAAGTTCGAGACTCGCCGGGATTGAATTTTTTATCTTTAATTTGATACGAAAATTTGTATTTAAATCTCAGAAGTAGTAGTAGAAGTGCCATACCACTTTTAAATGAATCGCTTTATAGAAAACAACAGATATCTCTGATCATAAGAATGAAAATGTTGGGTGAAACAAACATGAAAAGTCAATCAGGGTGAAACGTTACTGACCTATACAACTCATTAACATGTCTACGTTAAAAACAATAAGGATGATATTCTTATTAAAAAGCCTTCAAATTTTATCACAAATAATTACAACAAAAAAAAATGGAAATATTTGTAGTAAAAACTTTGTTAAAGAAGGCGGTGATAAAAAAAGCTGAAAGATAATCAAAAACTTACGAGACAAATATTGTTTATCTCAAAGTTTCTATAACTTGATTTTTGCTTTTTGGGATCTAATTCAACCACTGCATTATTATTATTATTAATAATACAAAAAAAAAATCAACGACCAACAAAAAATGTTTCGTTTGAAAAAAACTTGAAAACCTCCACGTATACTTATTGTTAATATTTAATTTATTGCCTAATTAACACCTTGAATCTATTCTAAAACTAATAAAAAAATAATATCTGCTAATAAAACCCGAAAGGAATCGTTAATTGGTGTGGTATCGATCACTCCATAAATATTTGCAATCTTATCAAATATTTACCTACATCCATGCCTGATTAAGTTGCAAAATGTGGCAAAAAACAACCATAATGACTGCATTTATAACACACACCGGATATAGGTGTCTTATATTATTTTTTTACCGTGTAATAAAAAAGCATGTAGAATAGGCGTAAAATGAAACATCAAAACAATAAATGTTTCCATTATATAACGCAAATATGCATATTGTCGTGTCAATAAAATGTGATAAGATAATATAAATGTATAAACTTGCTTGCTTATTTACTGATACAGACAGGTGGAAAAGCTCAATTGACTCTTCTATTACATGCTTCTTACGGCACGCCCACACAAAAACGAATTAAAATAATTTTATTTTTTAAATCCTTTAGGAATTGTTATATGTGGGGGTTTTTAAAATTTATAGAGTTGCCCCCAAGGTGGGTTTTAAAAATTTGGGGCAATAATTATATTTACCAATTGCAAGACGGTGTTCACAACCTCTCTATTAGACACCTGTCCAACCTCAATGAATCCGATTAAAACTGCAAATTTAAGTCTATCGTTGACAGTCATCTTGATAACCTCTTCAGGATGTTTGATGTCACTTAGTGGCGGATTTGATAAGTCCGCCATTTCCATTGTTTTTGTTTTTTTTGTTAGTTTTTTTTTAACACTTAAAATCAACACAGAACACTTAAATGTTCACAATTAATCGCGAGTGTTTCGTGTAATCACATGATGCACACTGTAAGGAACGACTCTCTGCCATTTTGATAGTTGAATATTGACGATACTTGCGCCGACAATCCGGTTGCATTCGCTTCTCCTTATCAATATTTTAGGGGGGGATTTTTGTGTTGTTCGGGTGGTACGACTTGTAATAACATAATCAGCTGATTCCCCAGTGCGAATGTTTATTTTACGTTTCCTATAGTATCAAGGTGAATTTGAGGTTATGAATGTTTACAGAAACGAAACTTAAAATTCATCTTTCATTCTTACAATTTTATATGTGGAGGATGGTTTAAGTATTAAATATTTCAATTTTCCGCTGATGAATTACGAAATTCTGATTCACTCACTAATTTTATTTTACATGATGCCCTTGAAACGATACGATTTTCATTTTGTTGGTGCTGCAAGTCGAATTATTATAACTTTAAATTTTAATCTTATAAATTTTTGCTTTAATGATTTACTTCCACTTACTTAATTTAGGACACATAAACAGATTTTAAAACATTGAGGGATTGTTAATCAAAACTTCACTATATGATTTAATATAGGCAACTAAAGTAACAAATGTGAAACATTGTTGCCCGCTGCCAAGGCGCGTAATTTTTCTATATAAAAGTTTCTTTTTGTCAATTTTCCTTTTTTTACTTTAAAAAAACGCATTTTGCTTGTGGAAATCGCAATTTTAAAGTAAAAATTTTTATTTTTCTTAGTGAGAAACTGTCATAAATAGTTAAAACTAAAGTTATACGCAAAAAATAAAAAATACCGCTAGAAGTGTAATTTTCGGGCATGTTATAACAGGTAAAGATATCATCAAAAAAATTTCCTTTGCAGAAATCTTCCTCTTTATGATCAAAGTACCATAATTTCATACAGGCTAAAAAGTTGATATTTTCAACCCTCCTAATGATATTATACGAATTTATTTATAAAAATTTTTTTGTCATTTTCTTTATAAGGGGGTTGATCGCTTGCGACCAAAAATCATGGGACCAACTATTACAAAAAGAACTTGGTCCCGTGATTTATCCATTTAATTCATTTATGTCATCAGATTCAATGTAAAAATAATTTATTGAGGTAGTGAATGTGAGTTTTAGACACCTAGATTTTAACATTATGATACAATTTTGTTGATTTAGTATTTTATTTAATAATTTTAATTTTGATAATTATGGAAGATGATAATATATTTTTTAGGGACTTCGTTTTTGGTGTGGCGAGTTTTGCATCTCAGACATATTCAACTGGCCACAATAGAAAATGTTTTGTTGGAGCTTGCATTGTAGATGAAAATAATAATATTGCTGCAATTGGTAGAAATCATAGAAGTTATGACGTTGAAGATGATGTCATTACAGAAGCTAATAGTGTGTACTTCTTTAAGTAAAAAGCATGCATCCTTGATATTTAAAAAATTATTTTATTTTCAGAATTTCATGCGGAAATTGAAGCAATTATTGTAGCAAAGCAAAAAGGAACTGACTTGACCAAATGCAAAATGTTCGTTACGTTAAGTCCATGCGATGTTTGTGTAAAAGCTGTAACTAAGTATGGAATCAAAGAGTGTTATTACTTACATGAATATCGTGATTCCAAAATGATTTTCAACAACCCAATCTTCCAAAAACACACGTAAGTATAAAATTTATAATATTGTTATAATATTATATAACTTATGAATTTTTTTTCTGTCAAATCAGATTATTGCAAATTTCTGAAACCTATTTTGAATGTAGAACACATATTATGGAAAGGTTTTAAAAATTTTGCGAGTTTATTTATTATGATATCAAGCAAACACAAAATTTCAGTTTTGTAAATGTTGCTGAGATGTAACAAATGTCAAAAGTTCATATATTCAATCCCTATCTAAATTTAAATTGAACTTTCTCAAATTATTTTTATAAGTTGATTGTATATGATATTGTTTTGCTAAAAGTTCTTTTTTTCAGAATAAAACCTAAATTTGTTGGTCCAGTTCAAGAAGAAAATAATAATACATTAGACAGAATTTCACAACTATTTTCTTTTTATTATAATAAAAGATATGAATGTTATTTTGATGACAATGAAGTGATAACTGTAAAAGGTATAAATTTATCAAACTATTTATATTTAATTTATTTTTTTAAGTTTTGTAATTTCATTACAGGACCAACTTCAGAATGTTCTTTAATAAATTCACAGAACATACAACTTGTAATAAATTTTGCTAAAGAAGTGTTCATACCTTCTGCCCG
>JAODAH020046733.1:0-23452 GCA_027574865.2 Coproporus ventriculus | reverse complement strand
TCCCTTTATATTATATTTCATATGCAAATATAACTGTAAGTTCAACACTAGACGAATTTAAAATCAACAATTGGAAGGACCCTTTAACGGCTTTTTATATAGATAAGCAAACAATTGACATTTTTTTTTTGCTTTTTGTGACCAAACAAAAGATATTCACTAGAAATGTGAAGTTTTTGTGTAAATTGCTCATTCAGCCTACAAATTGATAAATCTGTGAATTTATTTTTTCATCCATTGAAGATATATTTGCAAAAGGAAAGAAAATTTTAAAGATTTAGAAAAATTGTGATTTATATAAATCTATGAACATTTTTTTATTGCTACAATATTTTAATTTTTTTTAACATCTGATTCGAGAGCATTAAATAAATTGTGTAACCTACCAAAATGGCAGTCTCATCTTTAGTTTCTTTCTTTAGTAACTGCGGTAACCGTTTAGGTGGCGTTACTATAACGCTATGTTATTTGGCAAAGCTTTTGTCAAGTCAACAATAGATTTTAAATTCATTTTCTTTTTAGTAAATATTTTGATAGTTCTAAATTTTTAAATTTATCGTTATAAAATAATAATAATATAAATAATTTATTAATAATATATTTGTTATGCATAAATAAATATTGGTTAACAATCTGTAACGCGACTGTATCTTAATTGAAATCCGGGTCCCATGGCTGGATTTCCAGCATCAGCTCTCAAATTATTAAAATGGATGTAAATTGGACCAGGATGTGAAGCTAAAAAAAAAAAAATTAAAATAAATTAAATGAAACAAAAAATCTAAGTCTAAATTATGATATCTACATGAAAAAGCGGAATCACCAACTGGATCGACACATAAACCATTATCAAATTCCGGATTCATTTCTGGAATTATAAGTTCTTCTCCGCAAGGTTGATCCGCTGGAAGATTATTTCTCAAATCAAAAGTTACAACTCTGAACCTGACAAAAACATTAAAAAAATAAAATAGGAATAATATAAAATAAGATTCATTTTACTGGACTCCACAATTTCCATAAGGTTTGAAGCAAGAAGCATAATTTTGCCCGTTTGCTAAGGTTTTATCCGTTGCAGTGACAAACCCAAAACTTTGGACTGTTCCCGATGATTCGGTAAAATACTGTAGGCAACCATCTGGTGCTGCAAAAATATAGAATATAATAAAATATTAGATGCAAACATTTTAAATAAATTAAATAAAATTGATTTTTGTCGGTAGATGGTGCAATGTATCTTCGAGTTTAGAACATTTTCGAAACAATTTTCATGAAAATTTTACATAAACAACATATAACTTAAAGGTAATTTACGAACCTGAAGTTTGAAAATCTCTAGCTATTTGATTTCTATTCTCAAATTTCTGCTTTTCTGGATCAAATACCATTCGAATTGATGGACTTTCCAATTGAGTTATTTTCATATTCCAATTAACATTGCCTGGAACTTGAAGCCTATCTGCTGCTGATATGAGCATATCCAAATTTACTTCTCTTTGTCCAGGAGTTAAATGAATGTAAACTAAAATTAAAGAATATACAGAAAAGAAGAAACGTCGGTTAAAAATTGTAAATTTAATTTACAGTGATTATTTGCGTTTCCACCGCAAAGATCTGGAATTTCCACTTCTGCTGGCTCCCTTACTCTAAATACGTCATCTAAACAAGACCAGACTCCTGGTAAATTAGGATTTATAGTTGTTGGTGGAGCAATATTCATACTAATTATATCAACTCTACAAAAATAAAAAAATGTTGTCCATGAAAATTTTGGAAATTAAATTTACCTACCTAATTTGGTTGATTCTACTGTTTAATCTTCTTACTGTGAGTGAGCAAGTTTGATCCTGATTTGCTAATCTAGCAAGATTTTGAGATTGAAAATATGAGACTCGAGACCTAACTATATTTCCGCAGGTTTTTTGATCTACGGAAACATAAATAAATGATCATAAACTTTATACAGAAAAAATCTATTTCAGGCTAAATTTTATATAATTCATTTTGCTTTCTCTAATTTTTTTTCTTCAATTTTTAACACACTTTCAATTCAGATATTTCAAGAGTTCTTTTTATAATTTTTAATTCGTTTTTTAATTGTGAACAATTGCTTAGAATTCTTCTCATGAATGTTGATCTTCTATAGATTTTTCGAGTTTCAGGTCTTTTATATCTTTAAAAAGTTATTTAATATTTTAAGAAGTTTTTTGATTTTCAAGAAATTTTTACTTTAAAAATCCTCAGATATTTCAACTTTTCTGTGGATTCTTTTCATTTTATAAGAAATTCGTAAAATTTGAAGAATATTCTTTGTTTTTTTTTTTAATTTTTATTATAGCTCCATTGTTTTGAAACCCTTAGTGAGTTTGAAACAAGTTACAAAATTGTTTCAAAACAATATACTTACAAGGGGTGTTAAAAAAATTGACAAATCTATCATCCAAAATAAGATCGGATCCAAAAATTTCATTAAAAAATCCTTGGCTATTCACTTTTGTGAAAACACAAAACAAAACTCCGATCACTATCTTTATTGCCATCTTGATAATTAATTGAATGCAAACTAACCTAAGCATCCCTTTTTATTTATTTATTGTGTAAATATAGCTGCAATTTTTTACAAAAAAAAAAACAATTTACGCAACAATTGAATATTTTAACGGTTTTTTAATTAAATAACAAATATTTTTTCTTGTAAAGAGGTTTTGTTTTTTTTTTTTAATAATTTGTGATTTGTTGTATTTAAAGTTCTATAAGAAACTAGAATATGTAAATAAAAAATAGTTCGCATCCTCAATTAGTATAAGCAGCTAAATATTTTGTAGAAAAATAAAGTAAATATTTTTTGCACTGAACGCATCTTCTAACAGTGTTACTTTGCACAAGTAATCTTAAAGCAGATGGCATTACTTATAATCGTGTCATTATAATTCACTATTACTTTTATTAATTGATTTATTTTATTTTTTAAACTTGTCCAATTATTTGTTTTTATATTCAAAACACTTGAAAATGGATTTAATTAATTATTTAATAATAAATAAATAAATAAACAAATACATAAATGTAACAAAAAAATTAAAAAAATTTAAAATTTAGCAAGTAGCAGCACGATTATATCTGAGCTGATATCCGGTACCAGTTGTTACATCTTCTTGAGTTATAGCTTGCAAGTTACTAAAATGAATATATACGGGACCAGGATGAGCAGCTAAAACAAAAGAAAATCATAAAAAGAAACATCAAAAGTAGTTTAAAAATTTCTTTTAGTCAATTTTTAAGAACTTATTTTATTTTTAAAGCCCTTCTCAAAATATTTATAATTTTGATAGGATAATCAATTTCTTTTTTGTTTAACTTTGAGATTTTCTAAAGTTGTTTCATAACAATTTTTGATATTTCATAATTTTTCCTAAAGTTCGAATACAAAAAAGATAAAATATTTTTTTTAGGATTTTCCCCTACTTTTTATATTTCAAAATATCAATTGTTCCAAATTTAAGGACTCTCTTAACTCAACTATTTCTTTTTATTCTTCTTCCAACAGTTCTTGGAAATCAAAAGAGGCCTACAATCTACAGAGTCCTAGTAAAAAATTTAAGACTATAGGCTGCTTGTAAAAAATACTTTAAACCGTTGAAGGTTACTTACATGTGACTTGCATAGGAGGGTCAGCTGGTATTGTTGGTACACATAAATCAACCGTTGCAGGAACTCCTTCTGGAATCTCAAGTATTTCATCGCACATAGTTGCGTCCATATTTCTCAGAACAAAATCGAGAATAGTGAATCTACAAAAAAAAATTCAAATCAAATCAAATTATTGATTGATAAGTGTTAATTAACTTACTGGACACCGCAGACTCCATACGGTCTGAAGCAAGATACATAGTTTTGCCCCGTTGATAAACTTTTATCAGTTGCACTTACATAGCCGAAAGTTTGAACGATTCCCGAAGGTTCGGTGAAGTATTGCAGACAACCTTCTGGAGCTGCAAAAAGAAATTAATGACAATTGGAAATTTGTGATATTCAGGACAATATAAATATATAAATTTTGGAAAACTGTTTTACCGTTCTCTAATCAGCCTTTGATAGTTGCATATGCTTTAAAGTATAAAGAAAACTTATAAAAAGGATTTACCTAAAGTCCTAAAATCTCTTGCAATCTGATTCCTATTTTCTCCAATCTCGTGTTTCTCCAATTTTGTTCTAACAACTGGACTTTCTAATTGTGTTATTTTTATGTTCCAATTAGCCGCTGCTGCAGTTCTATCACCTCCTGCAAGGAGCATGTCCAAATTTACTTCTCTTTGGCCAGGAGTTAAGTGAATGTAAACTGTAAATTAAAGTTAATTATAGTGTCAAGCAAAAATACATTTAATCAAAATTATGCAGAAAGCTTTGAGACTTTCGTGTATCTGCAGGCCTATATTAGGGATTCGAGAGAAAATGTATGTCAAAAATTATTGAATGTGTAAAAATATTGCTTACAGTGATTATTCTGATTTGATCCACATAAATCTGGAATTGGTACTAAAGTTGGTTCTCTAATTCTGAAAACATCTAAAGAGCATATATACATAAATGGCCCCGTTGCAGGTGGTGTTGTAGGTATTTCTGTAGGCCTTTCAGTGTTCATGCTAATGATGTCAACCCTGAAAATTGAAAATACAATATAAATTTAAGTAACATTCATTAGAGTAATTTTCAAAAACGAGTTAAAAGTTTTGGAAAACTAACTAGAGACATTTAGATAGTGGTTAACATTATCAGAGTAAGAAAACTGTTGAAGTTTTTCAAGGCATAGACCTACAAGTCTTGAAGTGCTATGTTACATATTTACTTCTTCTAGTTACTGCCGATTTTTGCAGAATAGATTAAGTTAGAATTAAAAATTAACAAAATGATCTAAGATATCTAAAAATATGTAAAATAAGTTCTGATCTGATTTCCTAATTTTGAGAACAAATTTTATATTTATTGTAAAAACAATATTAGAATTAGTCCCACCCACAATAAATCTCAAATTACCTCATCTGAGATATTCTGCTATTTACTCTTCTCACTGTAAGACTACAAGTTCGATCTTGATTTGCCAAACGGGCAGCATTCCCAACTTGAAAATAAGAAACTCGAGATCTAACGGTATTGCCACATGTCTGTTGATCTGAAAAATTAAGAATATAAAATAGTTATTTTTAAATCTTTAATTAAAAGATTGGGTGAAATCATTTTGATTTCAACATTTCGATTTTTATTTAAAAGATTAGCATCAGGACTTAAATAAATATTTCTCACATTCACTTCAATTAAGCTTTCTATCACTTCTTCAAACCATTCAACATACAGATCAAAAATAGTTTTGTTTTGTATTATGTTTTTAGGTTGATTAAAACCATAAAGATGAGTTCGTAACTGAAACAATGAAATTCTTACATATGCAGCAAGTATGCCAAAAACTGCAATTTCCTCTTGCAACTGCTCTTCCTCCAGAAAATCTGCATTCTGTTGCATGGTTGCAAGTACCTTCTAAAGAATCCACAGCACCTCCAGTAAGATCATTAACTAAGCACGGTTGATTTGGCTCAGTTAAATTACCTAAAAGCAGATTCAATAAAAACAAAATTGTTTTTTGCAATACTGGTATATTTAAAATTTTCTTGCACAATTTTTTTATACAATTATATCCTGTTGAGTATTATTTTAGTTTTTAGGAGAATAAAACCCATTTTTTATGTTAAATTATTTTTAGATTCTTTATTTTTGCGACTTTTGATTTTCTGAATTTTTGATATTCTTTGATTAAGGTTGTTTTGATATTTCTATTTTGCAATAATTTTTTCTGATTTTGAATTTTTATTTTTTGCTATTCTAATTTTGCAGAATTTTTACTTTGAAAATTGAAAAGAAGAAAAAAGATCTAAAGTTAAATAATTAAAGAAAAAATGAATAAAAAATAATTGAGGAAAAATTTGAAAATGTTCAAAACAGTTTTGAAAAGCTGAGGACACTTCTTAACTTACCTGTGTTTGCAAAAAAATTTACAAATCTATCATCCAACAATAAATCAGTTCCAAAAATTGAATTGAAAAATCCCTGTCCGCACACAACTGCTATAGCACAAACTAGAACTAGATAAATTTTTGTATTCATCTTGAATATTTTATTTACAACTGAACATTTATCTAACCCAGCTCATCCCTTTATATCTCATTGTTGAACAAATATAACAGTAGTCAACAATAAAATAAGAGGAGGTCCCTTTAGAGACTTGTTTATTAAAAACGTAAACATTTGACAAAATTTAGTGCGTTTCCTAAACAAAATAATGGATTTTAACATTAAAACGATTTTAGTAGAATTTTGATGGTTTTAATGGTTCTGCAGATGATTGTAAGCGATTTTGCGGATCTGTTTATTTAGCATTTTAGCACTTTTGTATGGTAAATAAACCGACTATTAAAGCATTTCACATGTTTTATTCATTCGTGAAATTATTGTATTCAATTGATCTTATTTATTAAATTTTATTAGAACGCACAATTAAAGACAATAAAAAGGAAATCTTAAATACTATTTTTAGAACATTAACTAACAATTGTTTTGATTAATTTTTGTACAATCTGGCCTAAATGTATCAAAGACAGAAGAAATATCGTCGCAGGATAATATCAAAAGTTTAGACAATCGAATCACAACAAATTTTGTAATTCTAAATATTAATTCTAGCGTAGAAGAATATATGGTGGACATACTAGAAAAAGGAAGTTACCAAGGTGTAAAAGCTTTAACCTTAAGAGTATTAGACAAGGAACACCGTCATTTATCTTGAGGAGGACAACTCTCTTCGAACAAAATATTTAACTAGAATAGAGGAAGAAATAATAATCAAGAAAGTCTACATCCTAGAAAAGGTTATATTTACGTTTTGCAGGTTGTGTACATTACAGGTACACCATTGCTTTTTTCTATCACACCTTTATCGTAACCGGTTTCGGCTTAATTACAGTTATTCCAAAACGAATGGTTTCCAAAGACTGTCTATTAAGTAGATTATTTTTGCATGTCAAACCCCTGTAATTTACCACATTATAATTTCGAAGAATTGGGTCAAAGGAAAAGATAATACAAAACACAGTTTCATACACAATTTATTGCTCTGATAAATAAATAAATTATAAATATGAATAAATAAATGATTTAACATGTAGCACGTGTGTATCTCAGCTGGTATCCTGCTGCCAATAGCTGCATGAAAGCTTGAATATTATTAAAATGAATGTATACAGGTCCAGGATGCATTGCTAAAACAAATAAAATTCAAAATAGCATTTTGTAAAGACATTTTTATAAGATTATAGACTATTGATTCAGTTTTTTATTGGTACTTTTTATCAAAGAGTAGTGGGGTAATGATGACCATTCTCTTATTCTAGTGCCTTCTTCCTGATTTTACTTACAGGTAAACACAGTCATTGCAGCTAAATTGGTACAAAAATCCGGTGGTGGTGGCATTGCAGGAATTTCTGGAACAATTAACATTTCGTCGCACATTGTAGCGTCTACGTTTCTCAATGTATAATCTTCAACTGTAAATCTGTCGAAAGCACATAAAAATACATCAATAATAATTTAGAAAATCTACTTTTTCCAAAATACTTACTGTACACCACAATTTCCATAATTTTTAAAACAAGAAGCATAATTTTGGTTTGAAGCCAAAGTTTTATCGGTCGCACTTACATATCCAAATGTTTGGACAACACCAGATGGTTCAGTAAAGTATTGTAAGCAACCATCAGGTGCTAAAAAAATATTAATAATAAAAGTAAAAGAAGTGAAACTTAAAAAATAAAGAATAAAGGAGTCTCCGCAATAATCAAATATAACTCAGCAGATGAGAAAAGAAAAAACTTTAACTTACCCAAAGTTCCAAAATCTCTTGCAGCTTGATTTCTATTATACTTTTTCTGTTTTTCTGCTCCAAATTTATCTTGAGAAGTTGGACATTCCAATTGGGTCACTTTCATATTCCAACTAGCCTGCACATTTGTTCTATCAGCAGCCGCAAGAATCATATCTAAATTTACTTCTCTTTGTCCCGGTGTTAGATGAATATAAACTGTAAATCAAAAATTAAATTTAAATGCACTAACAACTATTTTATAACTCAGTTAGCAAAATATCCTAAGATTCTATAATATCAATTCAGATTGGCAGTTTTGATGATTTAAACTTACAATGATTGTTCCTGTTAGATCCACATAGGTCCGGAATATCAACTTCTTCTGTTTCTCTTACTCTAAACACATCCACTGAGCAAGTATAAACAAAATTGGGAACGGGTGGTACCATTGTTTCTACAGGATCAGCAATGTCCATTGATATGATATCAACTCTATTTTTGGGCATAACATGTTAAAATTAATTTTGGAATTATTTTTTTAAATTTTACCTTATTTGGCAAATATTGCTATTTATAGTTCTAACAGTTAGGGTGCAGGTGGTATCTTGATTTGCTAAGCGAGCAGCATTTGTTACTTGGAAGTAAGAAACTCGAGATCTTACAGTGGATCCACAACCTTTGACATCTATATTGTAACAGAAGAATTAAATATTGTTTTTCCAAAATGATATATAAAATTTTATTCTTACATGTGCAACAGGTATTTAAAGCACTACAGTTTCCTCTTTGTGTACCTGTACCACCAGTTAATTTACAATCTGGTGCGTGGGTGCAAGTACCTTCTAGAAAATTGCCTGTTGTACCTCCTGTTGTATCGGGAATTTGACAAGGTTGGTAAACCTCTGTGAGATTTCCTGTAAAATAATATCATTTGTTTTTTCTTTAAAAAAAGATCAAAAGTTTGTTGAAACAAATATATTATAATAGTTCATTAAATAAAAATTTTTCAATTTTATTGCCTTTAGTTATTTCCAATGTTCAATTAAAACACCTGGATGAGAAAACATTTTTGTTTTTTAAAAGTATGTTTGGAGTAGGAAGGCTTTAAAGTTCTACTTTATTTGAACTTTTTAATTTTACAATGCGCTCTACTTTCTCCATACCACGTCCTAAAATCGTCTGAGAGAGAAAGAGAGATAGGGAGAAGGGTAATGCATAAAATTTTAATTTGGATTCTCGTCTTTTTATATTTCTCGAAAATCCATTGAAAAAATTGTGAGAATGAGAAAATTTTGAAAAAAAATCATTAAAAAATGTTGGAAAATAAATAAATTTTCCCAGGAATTCTTGAGGAAAATTAGAAAAGGAAGGATGATAAAAGTAGAAAATTGCCAAACGGCAAAAACAGGAAATCTATAAATATATAAAGTATCGGAAAATTAAATAAAATAGAAAAATTAAAATTAAAAAAAGAAATTAGTATTTAATAACCAAAAAAAATCTTACGATTTGCAAAAATTGATGATATCCCATCTTCTAATAATAAATCAGAACCAAATAAACTACTTAAAAATCCCTGACTGTGAACACCTGCAACCACACACAATATTCCAATCACTATTTTCACCGCCATTCTTTTCACAAATTAGATGGTTTACTACTCCAGCACATCCCTTTATACCCAAAACAATAAGAATAATTAAGAAAAATTTAATTAACATTTGAAATGTACCTAATTAACGGTTCTTTTTTATCATCGGGCTTGGCACTATTTTTATTATTTTATTTCATGTAAATTTTTATTGTCAATACGCCTTAATTTTTACAAACACCTGTAAATTTATCATTAAAATTAATTAATCACCAAAATTAAGAAATTAAGAACAAAAATTATTTCTTTAGGTTTCCACTTTCAATCAGTTATTAGAAAGATCATTATTTATTTAAACAATTTGAGTTGGAAGTACCGTTAATGGGATAGGCCGAATTGGAAAATAAATATTGAAAAAATATATGTTCGCATAACAGAAGTAAAAATTTAGAAAGTAGACGGAGAGAATGAAATAAAACAAATAAAAAATATTAAATCTCAAAATATCAAAATGAAAAAATGTGCAAAATCTTCAAAAACAAGAAACGTTCAAATTTTTTTTTTATCTCAAAAGAGTTAAGGAATATCAAAATATCAAAAAAAAGAACAAAAACACAAAATTCATTTTTGAAATAAAATTTATTTATTTATAATTTTGGAATTCGGACATTTAATTTTTGAAAATTAACCTTCTTACATGACACTTTTACATTTAGCATTTGATATTTCTTGTTTTCTTTTTGTTGTTGAAAATTCAAAAGGTGATAAATTCAATATTTGCATTATTCGAAATTTTAAATTTTAATTTTGAGTGCATTGATCTTGGTACGTATGAAATTATTTATTATACCAACTCCGAAAATAAAATATTTTAATTAGTGTTTTACTACCTAATTGTGAATGCAATTACCGTTTTTAAATATTGACTTTGTGTCTATTTATGGTTAGAGGTTTTCATTTGAAATTTAAATTTGTTTTGTGAGAAAAAAGGGTCACAAATACTAAAAAATTGAGTGTATGTAAACTCACATGCTGCATTTTGTGTTACTTTTTTTTAATTTATAGCCTTTGATTGTTGCACAACAGAAAATAATAAATTTAAAAAGATAATTTATAAAAATATGTTTTTTTTTACTTTTTATTTATTAAGATTTACAACAAAGTTTTTGTTTGAGTATTATTATTATTATTATTATTATTATTATTTTGTTGAGGTTAAAAGAAAAACATTTAATCATAATCATATAAATTAAATTATTGTTTTATTGTTTTATTGTTTCCAGATATTTTTAGGTAAAAATAACCAAACTTGTAAAAAGGATTGCACGCATAATACGTGTGTAATTCCACGAGTGCATATTGCTTTACAAGTCAAGTTGCATGCTATACTTTTTCCACATTTATTCATCCATTTTCCTCTCATATCTCCTTAGTGCAATAGACTGAAACGCAAATTATTCGCGGTCCAAATTGCGAAGGTGAAAAATGTGGCGAACCAGATTTTTTTACTTTTATATTGGCAAAAAATTATTTAGAATAGTAATTTTTATCCATAAATTAATCTTTAAACTTTATTTATAAATATAATAAAATCCGCAGTATATATCTAAAAATAATTATAGTATTATTGGACTGCAGTAAAGTAAAACGCACAATATGCGTAAAGAGCTAGTTAGATAACCTGTACTCTGAGAGTTGTTTATCGCTTTTAATAGTGTTCGTAGAAACAATAATTTGTTTCGGTACATTTACCTGAATTTAATAAACACTTTTATATAATTGACATTTAAAGGGTAAACTTATAAAATTTGTAATATGTAAAAATGACATTTATATTTATTTTGTAGTTAATTTTTATATTTATTACTAATGTTACTAAAATTAATAATCTAATAAAATTTTAATTATCAATTTATAACGCAAGTTACTTTCAACAATAACATGTTAGTGCCATCTGTTCACGTTTTCTAGAAGTTATATTACTACAATGGATTGAATAACAATATTACATTATACTCGAGCAAATACAACTTATATTTACAAGTACTAAAAAAATAAAGTCATCATTGTTGCATATTCAAAGAAATTCTTCTATCATAATTTACTTTAACTTAGTTTATTCAAATTAAATTAATGGTTAGGATTAAATGTCAAATATGAAATGTTGGTGTTTAACGATAAAATGCTAAAATGTCAAATGTCAAAAAGTTAAATTTGCAAAACAGTGAAAGCTTAATGAAGAAAATAGAATTAATTATTTGCAGGAGACATTTTTGTCTGTTTTACTCAATTTGCTTAAACTCGGCCATCGTTCGACCGCAATTTTTGGACTCAAAATAAAATGTTTTTCCTATTATTATATTAATGTCATTACTATAGAAAATAAAAAGAGAAAATCAGTTTAAAAAATAGATTTTGAAGTAGACGGTAAAAACATAGATACACATGGAGAAAAGTAACTTCATCTATAATAAAGTACTAAGAAAACAATTCTCTTAATGTGTGAACTACTAACACTATCTGTAATTACACAAATGAAATGCGATGGAAATTGAATTTCATTTATAGTAGTAGTAGTAGTAGTTTCATTTATAGTAATAACTAAAAAATATTTAAAACTTTGATTAAAAAAAGTATCTACTCCATTTTATTATATTAAATGTACATTATATATCGATTTATTACAATTTTCGATGCAATAAACTAACCATATTTTAAAAGTGCCAACGTTTAGCTAGATTTTATTTTTTCATCCTTAAGGCCTAGATAAATAAAATTCAAAATTAATAAGTTATATTAATATTTAAATACATGGAAGAAAAATAATATTTTTAATTGTTATTTTTCAACCTATATCTTCAGGGTGACCAAATGTAATTGGTAGAAACGTTGGACAAACAGCTGTTTCATTATCGTCAGATCATAATCTGTACAATTTAATATCTTCGGGGAAAATTAGATCAAAAAGACATTTTCTTAATACTTATTTATTTCTGAAAGTAGTACATAGACAAGTTAATAAATTGTGAACTTAAAAACTAAACATAAAATAACATCAACAGTGAACATCATCACTACTGATGAAATCTTCAATCAAATCTCATACAAAGTCTATTTACTCCCGTTGGAAATAAATAATACATACGTAAAAAAAATGTATCATTCTTGATTGTTAAAGATGTCGGTACATTACTCTGAAATCTACACTCTAACCTTACTGCTTATCACTCCAGTATCACCTATTTAAATTCAAAAGACATGTAACGACATCTTAACTCGTTCGTTCCAACGCAGAATATCTAGAACAACCACAGATTAAATATTTACATCAATTCTGTTCCAAGCTTTCTTCTTTTTTTTTTTAATTATCTACACACCTGGGTATATTAATAAATAATATTTAACATTATAAAATTATTTATCTTATATACAGCAAAATAAAAAATACTGCACTCTACTATTTCGGTAATATACATTAAATATAGTGATGTGTTTCTTTGCTTGCTTTACACCCAAAAGAATAATAATAATTCGTTGTTTCAAACCCGGTGTCCCGAATAATCAGTCTGCTCCTCTTAGTTTATTTTATATATAGATATATACAAGGAGGAAGGGGAGGGAGAAAATTATACACAAAACACTAAGATTTCAGTCAGTCGATTAATTTCGATAAAATGGATGCCTCCCAGCCGTGTACGTACTCATCGGTATCGTACCTGAAGGATGCTTGTAAATTTCGTTCTGGTCGTAGTCTACGTCGTAGTAAATCCCGCTTTGATTCTGAAACAAAAATATAAATAAATAGTTTTACTTTCTATAATACTAGTTTATGAACCTCACGCACCGTACGCATATTGTCTGAAGTTTTTCTTATATGAATCGCGTGAGTGATATTGTAGCAGTTACTCAAAAATAAATTATTGCTAAGAATCATATTTGTGTCTATATGTACATGTCGCACAAATTGCAAGGATAATAATATTTTATTTCGATTCACACATTTTAGTGAAAACACGTCTTTCAAGACACTTCATAAAATAACATTATTTAATCATTTAAGTTGGCGAACCATTAAAAGTAAGTTTTGATATTAAGCTAATCGATCGCAACGAATCTTGAAAATAAGTGACGATGAAATTTAAAAACTTGCGGAAATATATGTAAATCTCCATTAGTTTATCTGCAACCACCGGCAAAAACAACCTACTCACAATTGAAAACGTGGAGTTAGTTACCTATATGGAATAAAAGATAGACATATCTTTCTTTGGACAACATATCTAAAACGATTTGAAAGTTTACTTACAGCTATCGAAGCATTACTCCTACTTTTAGGTCTTGGCACCTGAAAATTCCTCCCCAACAAATCAGCTTTATCTTCTTCTTCACTTGAACTTGAATTGTCTAAAGGGCGCATTCCATGTACGCTAGCTGCACGCCCACCTAAAGTACCTGGTATATTCAAACGAGGTAAAGGTATAGGTGGTAGCGTTCCGTGTAGAGTCCCATGCGGAATCGTCCCAGCCATGGATAAACTTGGATAACCGAACAAGGCCGAACTAGGCCGAGTTGCATTCGTAACGGGTTCAGGCTAAAATAAAACAAAATTATAAAATCCTTTACCTAAAAAATGCAAATAAGGACTTACAGCATAATGATTGGTTTGGGCCATGGCATCTGCAATTTGGGCCCAACGCAATCTATCTTCTAATGTAAGTTGATATGGAGGACCTCCAACTACAGGTGTCTTTACTGTATTACTAGCTGTAGCCATGTATCCAAAAACAGGGCTCCCCATTGCTGCTTTCTGCTCACGATTCCAACGTCGACTAAAGAAACCAAATATAATAAACAAAGAGAAAAGCTTTGAGGAGTAGTATATTTGAAATCTTCTCGAACGAAAAGAAAGTTCAAAGATATTTAGAAATGTAAAATGTATATACATACCTCCACATTACTAGGCAGACTAATGTAAGTCCGATTATGATTACTGCCGCCACACTAGCACCAATTGCGACCCCCAAAACTTCTCCATCCAATTCACATTGTGCGCCGTAATAATTTCCGGCACATATACAAACTTCCTGCCCGTTTTCGTATTTGCACTCTCCACGATTGTTACAATGTTGTGGAGAACATTGTTCACAATGCCTACCAGAACGATGCTTGTTATCAGACCAAGGATCTCTGTAACCTCCATTGCATTCACATTTGAAGCCTCCGAAGGTGTTTATGCAACGGGCTAAAATATGGCAATCATGGAGGTCAGGTGATGTACACTCATCCACATCTAAAAACAAAAGAATATGTAAATCTATTAAGCAGAGAACAAAAATCAAAGAATAAATGGTTTTTTTGCAGTAACAAACGCAACGTTTTGAAGCTAAAATTGAAGTCTTTTTTCACCTTGTAGATGAGATACAGCTCCTGGAGGACTATCCACCCACAACGCACTATTCCCTATATTGTTACTTCTCCTTTGTATCACCCCCAAAAGATGTCTCTGTATATCACCACGAACATTAGGCCTTGAAGTCTCCGAATTTTCTTCCAATTGCAGAGTTAAATTAACAAACACTCCAGCTTGTCCTGCAGACCGATCTCCTTTATATACACTATTCACTTTAGCCCCAAGAAATTCATCACTGAATGGCGTCATGGACATAGCAGACTCCAGCTATAAAAGTTTAAATTAAAAAAAAATCTTGCTTTAATTTTAATTCCAAATTACCGCTCGTTCTGCTTCATAAGAAAGTTGTTGATAACTGTCACTTCCTCTGTTGGCCAATTCATTAGACCAAACCACTCTTCTCTCATATAATCGATCTACTCGTAAAGATAATAAAACAGATACGACTTTTCTGCAAGGATCGCGGTGCTTCCTTCTTGCATGGCCTGGTCTACAATGACACGCACTTACACCAGCTTCTGTACGACAGATTTCATATTGGGATGCATCACATGTTGAATCATCACCAACAATGCAAGTATCAATTCTATGAAGAAAAATAACAAAATAATGAGCAATATTTATTTTGGACTCTATATACCAATCTGGGTTGGTCTTCTTTAGTCTTCTACAATCATTAAATTAGCAGCAATGACCAAAATTTAAATAATAATTAAATTTTATTTTTTAGAAGGTGTATGATATTCTCTGAGATCATAGATAATTCATCAACTTTTGGAAAAAAACGAATTTAGAGCTACAAAATCTATCAAGATTTTACCTGACTGGAGGTTGATTGGGCCTTTTTGAATATAACGGTCTCCTAGGTGTAGGTTTCAATCCATTTACATTATCAGGTTTAGCCTTCTCAACTTCTGGAACTGCATACCCAGTGGCTTTGATCACATTACCGGTACCAGTGATAACAGGAGTGGGAGTAATGGACGCGGTGGAAGCTGTTGGTTGATGTGTAGCTTCTCCAAACAGATTCAAGTAGGTTCGTTTGCCATCAATCGACACAAATCCTTCATCACCGATCGGTGATGTGATTACATCGTCGGTAGCACCCAGATGTACATTTTCTATGTCAACTAAATTAAAATTAGAATTATTCGTCCTTTGTAGAATAATTTTGTGCACTAACCTGGTATAACAAAAGGTTTTCCTTGGCCAGACCCGGTGGTTCCTGGTCCTTGAATAGCAGAAACTGTTACATCGAATATTTCTCCTAGTTGGCCTAAAGGAGGTCGGGCTGTTAATATTGGAGGACGTTTAACGCCTCCAGGTTTATATTCTGTGTCGTCTAAAACTATGCCTGGACGAGGACGGTAGGAATAGTAAGGGAAACCTTGTCCCGTAGATTCAGATCCTGGGAATTGAATCAAGAAAATTATTTTGTGTATGTCAAAAAACCATGACTTGACTTTATAGAGAATTGTTTTTTTATACCATTCCTAGTTCATTTTGTACGGTATGGCAAAACAAATCTATGAAATCAAAATTGTCTGTTTCCATGAATCTATGACATTTAAACTGATTGAATTTTTCGATAGGCAAGTCCAAAATGATGTATCTTGCTATCTATTTTAATTCTTTATGCTATAGAAAGAAAACTGTTTAAATCTAATTGTAAAAAAATTCTTAACTAACCTGTCATATTAACGCTTTCTTTTAATTGTGTAGTTTCAATATCCTCAGGTTTAGTGACAGATAAAGAAGCAGAAGGTACAATTGCAGGCAAAGCTTCTGTTGGAGTACTGCTAACAGTGGAAGATCCTATCAAATCACCTTTAATAGTTTGTAAAGCATCTTGAATTGAGGCTTCTAGAACTGGAGTCGCTTCACCAACTCCAAAAACTTCAGTTTGATTCACATCCAATGAAACATTCACAGATTGTGTTGGAGTAATTGGAGTGATCTCAGAAGGTGTAGGAGTTATAGACACCTCATGTACCTCACTTTCCACCCTCATTGTTGATCCCAAAATATTTTGATCCTCACTTTTCATTTTTGTTAGTTTTGCCGATTCAGTTTTTGTGTGTTTTTCCATTTTCAAAGGCGATTTTTCTTTATTTTTTTCAAATTCCAAATCTTCATCTTGCGGTTTCGGAGTTGGGGTGGTGG
The DNA here is from genome assembly GCA_027574865.2 of Coproporus ventriculus. Classification (NCBI taxonomy): domain Eukaryota; kingdom Metazoa; phylum Arthropoda; class Insecta; order Coleoptera; family Staphylinidae; genus Coproporus; species Coproporus ventriculus. The sequence goes on along the minus strand of JAODAH020046733.1, from coordinate 6,379 downwards.
TTTCAGGTAAGGTGGTGGTGGTCGTGCTTTCATTTCTGAGATCAATGTCTTCGAAAGTGATCGGAATATCGGAGCCCAAATCCAGATTTAAGATATCTTCCATGGGTTTATCACTGGTGATGCTGATTGTGTCCTCAGGTGGGGGTTTATAATGTGGGATTGGGGTTGGGCGTCTTTGTGGGAATGGCCGTCTTATAGGAGGACGGCTCCAAGGAGGAGTAGTGCCAGGGCGGTAAAATGCTTGCGGGCGTTTTTGTGTTGGGTAAATATTTTTCGGGGGCAAATCAAAGGGGTACGGGGTTGGAATTTTAATATTTGTATGATGGAGAGGAGGTGGTTTTTGATTGATTGGTGGAGGTGGTAAAGGTTGCGATGGAACATCAAAATCTGGAGGTAAGGGTTGAACATCTGTAATCCGAGGTGGTCCCCGATTATTAATCCTTGTGCTTAAAGGGCGCAAGGGTCTTCCCATCGCTGGAGCGGTATTGGCTTGTACATTCACATTCCCGTTCAGAAGTTTCACTATCCCGGTGATTATATCCTGGATATCAGGGTTCGCCTGCCGTGGCTTCTCTTGTAGATTGGATGGAATAGCAGTATTCACCACCACCATCGCAGTAGGGGTGATATTCTGGGGCTCCAGCAGTTCTCTCCCCTCTGGAGCCCCCGACCCTTCCCCCGAATATTCTGTCTGTACTAAATTAAGCATTTTTCCATTTTTCCGGGTTTTTGATGGTTGTATAAATTTCTCTGGTGCTTCTACATCGTTCGAATCAAAACCTTCTGGAATATTTTTATAGAATGTCAAATCATTACTTCTGGAATGTGCATGGGAAATAATTGGATCTGCAGAACGTTGAATGCGATTGTGGGATTCTGGTAGAATAAAGGATGCGGTTTCAGAAAGAATTTCGCTAGGTCCTGATGTTAAGTATCCTCCTGAAGATTCCTGCTGGATCTCTTCGTTCGCTGAATTTGGAGATATGAATGAATTTGAGTAGATGTCTTCAAAACCTGCAATAAAAATTTGCGATTTTTAACTTTTCATCATTTCCATTGTTCACAGTTTTTGTCTTTTTTCCAATACTCTAACTTTTTACGTTTTTTAAACTTGTAGATCTAGAACTTTATTTTGTTGTTAATTTATTTGTGGATTTTGAAAGTCACACGCAATTAATATTAAAACGCCCGCTTAATTTTTAATTGTTATTGTTATTTTTCGTAAACAGGCGTGAAATTTAAATTTTAACCTATAAATTGTTTCTTTTTACTGTTATTCTGAGAAGAAGCGCTACATTATCGATTTGCTTCCACGAAATAAATAAAATAGAACTGTAAATTATTAATGCGACTAATTGTTGCATTGAAAATTCTTTCATTCATAAATTATCAGATCTGAATAGAAGCAAAGTTTTTTCTAAGGAGGCTATGATTCGTTTTATTTGACGAAACCAACAAAAAAATGAAAAAATTCGTCTACCATACTTATTTCAGCAATTCTTGTTTGTTAATTTCTTTGCGTTTTATTTTAATTATTTTTATTTTGTTTGAATAGATAATTAATACGTGCTGATTTCGAAATGTGCATGTGAATAATACGCTTTCTTCCATGCCACTTCATGAAACGGATCTAAAATTACATTTAATGTGTGCTGCAATGTCCCGTAAAATTTGGTGATTCATCTTTTTGCCACTAGAGAAAGTTCTTTTCTACATTCGTCATATGAATTACATCACAATTTTTTCGCACCCTCCAATTCGACTCGCATAACAATTTTTTAAAATATTCATACAGAATTTTATAGAACTTTCATTTTCAATTTTTTTTTTATTTAAAATTAAAGAGTTCAAGAAAAAAATATAAAAAATAAAAGCCAAAATATTTAAAAAAACAAAAATTGAGATATTGCAAAATTAAGAAAAAGAAACAATAGGAAAAACCGAAAAATATCGAAAAGGTAGAAAACCAAAAATTTTGAAAACCGAAAACTCAAAATATTGGAAAAATTCAAAATTTAAAAACAATTTTCATACTGCGCGATTGTAAAACTAAAAAAAGGTTATTCTACGTGTAATATTTTCATGAAAACTGTTTTTCTTTCTTTCTTTTAACTTGTATTTTTCCAATTAAAATCACAAAGTTCTCTGTAATATTTACATTTTTCACCTCTAAAACAACAGATATAGATAAAATTTCATAACGCTCAAAAAACTAGGACTGAAAAAAAAGGATTTCTACGTCATAAATGAATTTTCCACTATCCCGCGTATTTTCTGCCTTATCGAAAGGTGATTGACAAATCTTTTATGCGACGTGTCCGAGAATGATGGATCCCGTTATGTCAGTAACTTATCCGTTATAGCCACGAGCGAGCACCTCACGCAAACAAATAACAAAAAAAAATCTTGTTTCTTTCTAAGGCGAAGCGAAAGTATTCAGAAAATTTAATTTTTTTGGTCATCCAAGCGATGTAAATTTTTTTTATTATTATTAACGTTGACTTTCACCGTAATTAGATGAAATTTTCTTAATTAGTTACAAATTTTCTCAGCGTAACATTTTGTATTTGCAAAATTTCTTTATTCTTCTTCAAATAAATATTTTTAATTTCCTATCTATTTTTCAACAATTTCACTTTTTAAATTTTCAAACGCACATTTTGTTAAAAATCAAAAACAAATTTTAAAAAATCGAAAGAAAAATCAAAAAAAATCAAAGAAAATTATCAAGCAATTTAAGAATTTTATGAAAATATTTTTTTCATTTCCATTTAAACGTTCACTCCGTATGTAACTTTCCTACCATTTTTCTGTTCCTTTTTCTTTCTTCTGCTTGCTTTCGACAATTCCATCTTCATATTTCCATCTGCTGTTTTCTTTTTCTTCTTTTTTCATTTTTTTTTTCGCAAAATTTTATGATTTTCAAAAGTTTCTTTTAGTATTTGTCAAATATTTTTTTTATTTTGGAACAAATGTCCTTTGTGCAATTTGAAAATATCTTTTTCAACAAAACCGTTTTTACTTTTTTAATGTTGGCACGCTTGGAAAATTGCTACCTTTAATTACGTTTAATTTGAATTAATTGGAATTATAACAGAACAGGCCGATTGTATCTAATTAGATTCAATTACTTTAACAATTTTTTTTCTTCTTTGCTGTTAATTGTCGAGTCGGTTTAATTGCAATGCGCTAAATTGATTGATAGGCAACCCAATGTGCACTCAGGGTTAACGAGCTAATTAAATCTCCCTAGGGAGTAGTAATAACAATAAAATTTATGCCGCTCTTTTGTGAATGCGATTCCATTTGTGCAGTTAATTATTTGCATAATGTTTTTGAAATTTATTACTCACTAAAAAAATTAATTTAAATAATTTATTAACAATTAAATAAATTTATCAAATTAAAAGACTTAAAGTTTCTTCTTCAATTTTTGTTATGATTCTTCAATATTTCGACTTATATCTCAAATTTCTGCTTGAGATTATAAATCGACTCAAATATCGATTAAAGATTTTTTTAAATTAAAATGTTCTACTTTACCTGCTGCATAATCTGATATTGAATGTTTCAAGTTCAATATCGCAATTTGCAATCATTCTCGATTTGAATATTAGAAAGCAATTATAGTAGATTATCTGCATATTTAATAGTAATGGTATCACGCATGCATTAAGCTAATTTCAGACTAATTATTCACCACAATTATGTCAATTCGAATCGATGTATTGGAAGTGTGAATCGACGATTCCGCATTTCCAACCACAATCAGATTTAAATGTGTAAAACTAAGAACATGTAGTTAATTTGTAATTTCAATATCTTCAAAGGGTAGAGTTTTATTTTATTTTCATCTTTTTCTTTAAATTATTTTTATATTTTTATTAAAATATCGTGAAAGATGTCGTGAAAATCACATAAATATAAATTGAGAGTATGTGATGTGATGTGATGTTATAATTAAATTGAATTCTATTTTTCTTTGAGTGTTATAAAATGATACGCATTGTGATTGTAAGGTGGTTGGGTACAATGGACCTTCTGTGGTTTATTCGATGAAAGTTTCGCCCATTATACCCAGGCTAGAAACCATGACGGACATACATTCAATAAAAAGAAACTGCAACAAGTCCGCACGAGACTTGCATTTTTGTTATTTTTCATGCAACTTTTACTCCTCTTTCCATTCAATTACGAAAATTACTTAAATTTACCAACAATCCGTGTCCGTACACATAAGTTTATGAATGACTATCACTACAGGAATTTATTGTTCGATTCATTTCTTTTTTATTAATTAATTTTATTGTAATTTTGATTTATTTTGTTGCATTAAAACAAACATATTTTTACAACTAGGCGAAGCTGCTGAGTCGCATCAGAAATCATAAATAAATAGGAAAATGAGTTAAAATCATTGTAAAAGCTACATTTAGAGATGTAGAAATTTGAAATTGGTCTCTAAAAAATTGTAAGAGTAGATTTGCAACAAAAAAACTGTGGAAGCTAAAAGACGTTGATTTTTACAAAACCTACAACTTTTATTCATGGAAATAAACAAAACCAATAAAAGCTATAAATATCTTTCTAAGTTCATCTACGAAAAAGAATAGTTAGATTTAAAAAACCTACAGCTCTTATAAACCTAAATGTTTGCTTGCAAATTTTTAAGAAAATATAAAATAATAAACAGAAACCAAAAACTTGAAAAACTTTCTAAAAACCATACAAAGAGATCTTAAAGTTTTACAAAAGTATCTAAAATAGTTATAAAATGTTTTAAATGCTTTATGTATATCTATAAAAAAAACTACACAAGTTTATGAAAGTAAGAAAGTTGTAAATCGATTTGCAAAGTGACTGTTGTACTAGTAAAAACTATAAAACAATAAATCTCTTTTTAAGAATGTAATAGTGCTATAAGAAGGTTTAATTATGTTAATGAAAAAATAATCTGTTTTCTTTGTTTTCCCTTAAATTATATTATTGTTTGGTTATAATTTGCAGGGGTTACCTAACCTAATTCTTTCAATATTTTCAGTACATTAGATAAGATAATGTTGATTATTATTACCCTAGTGCAGATAATTTCCGTATATTTTTTGCATGATTCTTTTAATTGGTGTAGTTAATTAAATTGTTTGCTAGCAATTATACGAATCAAATGGTAAAGAATCTTATCGTGCAATGTTACCGTTTTTTTCTAAGCTCCTTGTAATCTGCACGATTTACTGTTTGTATAATGTTGGCACAAAAACGGGATGTGATCCGGTTGAGATATTCCACGTAATTCCCGTTTTCATACATATATTGTAATTTTTTGCATTACTTAATTTACTACCGCCCATTTTATTAGAGGTTGCTTCTTTAATCTTACAACACGCACGATTTTATGAAGAGTTTACAAACTAGAGCAGCGTTAATCAGAAAATTTTTGTAAGAATCTTACAAAAGTTACAGATATATTTAGGTCAGAACTAATTTTGTATATTTTCAAGGTTTTTTTTATTCGAAAAAGGAAGCAATCTGTTTAATTGTGTTTCAAAAATTGGATTTGTTATTTAAAAATTTCGAAGATTTGCCAAAAAATACTACCACAAACTTTCAGCAAATTTCGAATGGTAATATTTAAAAAAAAGTTTAATGCCTTAGAAATTTATGTGCTCAAAGTTTTAGTTAACGTAACCATCAGGTAAATGCTACATAACCTAAAAATAATTTTCCAATTAACCGATAAGTCTATTTGGGCGTTTTAAATCGCTAAGTTTAAGCTCCTAAAAAAATATTATTGTACAGAATAGTTATAAAAACAAAAATTGGCAATTATGGTGCACACCTAAATTTTCTAGAACAATAAAAAATGTTGCATGTTGTATAAATTTTGCTTTGCATTTTGTGTATAAAATAAAAAGAGCAATTTGTGTGAATACAACGCCGGTTGTGGAAGTATACAATTTCTATTTTAAAATATAATGAGTGAAACTTTCTTCAGATGGTACAAAACACGTCGCGTATTGTTAACCGGGCGAATTGGAACATTGTAATGTACAACTACACGAATTGAATTCTTACCGAGAATTATATTGTAAAATAATTTTTTTAAGATGTTCGTGGTGGAATCTGGTCCACACAATTCGCTACATACAATAAAATTTGATTAAACTGGTTTATTTAATTTTTCATAATTTTGTATGAGAAAACAAAATCTGGCATTTTTAATTTTATAACATTTTATTTTTCAAAATTGTATTTTTTTTTATATATTTCTGTGGCTATATTTTTAAAATATTTTTGTGTGTGTGTGTGTGTGTGTGTGTGTGTGTGTGTGTGTGTGTGTGTGTGTGTGTGTGTGTGTGTGTGTGTGTGTGTGTGTGTGTGT
>JAODAH020046704.1:0-14266 GCA_027574865.2 Coproporus ventriculus | reverse complement strand
ATCGACTCCAGATTTGGACACAATATACCTTGATAAGAAAAAATCGCACCCTAATTTTTTTGAAATTTTTGTGCAATTAGAAATCGCCATTTTGGGCCTGGCGGTAAGTTTTGAAATACCCGGTATATAGCTTTTAAATGAAAATCACGTGTTCCTGACAGTTTCTTAGTGATTTAAAAGTGATTTTTTCGAACAAATGACCACTGTTTCGAATTCAGCGTAAAATTTTATACCAGAATATGTAGCTTAAAATGAAAAAATTTTTTATATGCCTTCAGATCGAAAAGCGTTAACAAAAATTTTTCAAATGGGAAATTTTAGGCACGCTAATGTTCATGTTCCAAAGGATTTTTCGTTTAAGAATAGTTATTTTTCATGAAAAGAAGCTATTTTAGTTGTCCTTTCGTCAAAACTGAAGATTTGGGAAATAAGTGCCACCCTACTGTATATATTATCAATTCATCTTATTATTGTTAACGTGCTTATAATTTCCTTTCTTGCGCTCTGTTGTAAATCGGGCTTTTGAAATTTATAATGTAAAGTTAACATCACATTTAATCCCTTAATAAAATAACTAGAAATTCCTAGGAATAACGTCGCCATAAAAATTCCGTAATGAACCAGATCCCCGCATTCTTAAAATAGATTATATATATATTTGTAAGACCAATTTGATTTTGTTGTATTGGCCTGTAGATGATGTGGGTTAGGGTGTGAAACAGAAATTACAAATTAAAACAGAGAATATATTCATAAATTAAACATGAAAAATTAGCATAAGATATAAGGAATAAACACTTTTAAACACAGATCAGTAAATACATGAAATATACGCTGAGTTACTTCCAATTCATTGTTAGGAAATTAACAGAGAAAGAATTTACTAAATTTCGCGCTTTTATAGAGCCGCAGGTAAAACAAAACCTAAATTTCTAGGAAGCTCAATAGATCCCAGTTGACCTAGGGCACAAATGCAAATTGAAAGCCCTGTAGCAGTTATTACAATAAATGTAATAAAAGTTCAGTGGTGGAGAATTAGTGATCGCCACATTGGCTTGAACATAAGCCGAAACTATAGTAACCTATTTTAAAAGAAATTATATAGTATTTCATTTATTATTATTTCCAAAATGTACATAAACTATTACAAATTTAAATAGAAATCAATCACATTATCAAATATTATATTTTATCATAACGAAAACTTCTGAAATATATCGTAATCTGTGGATAATTTATTTTCGCGATTTCTAATACATGGCGATAGTTGTATGAAAATTTGAGAAAAGTTAATTTCAACAAGTAATATAATAAAATAATCAATAAAACTGTATACATCCAAGCACGGCAAAGTTATGGTTAATAATAATGCGAAACAGTATTTCTAGTATTATCCTGTACTATTTAGCTTTATCGTGCATCTTTTATATGCAATAAATCCCTAAAATAAACTTCGTTAAATCCATGTGATGTGTAAAACCGTTCAGATTATGATGTTTATCGATGAAGTACATGATATGTAGTTATCAATGAAAGGCTATAAAACTGAAATATGGAGTATGAAACTAATGATTTAATAATAAGTCAATGTTATACATGGATGGAAATAGAGCAGAAGCACAGAGTGCATTAAAATCGATCCAATCATTCAATGTCCTTCATTTTGCCAATCAAAATTACTGAAAGCAGTAATCCGAAATGAAATGTACTACTGTATAATATAAATTCCCATTCATTTATTGTACAAAAGAATTCTTTATACGGTACCGGAAACTAAATTAATTCGACATTCCACTAAATGGGCACCAATGTATTTAAATGTGGAATGCCATTCTATTTCAATACAATTAATGCCTAATTTGAAACTGCTTGCAAAGAAGACTGATTAAAATAGTTCTGCAACTAACACGATAAACACTTTGTGTTACCACCTGATGTAATCTGTGGAACTGTAAGAATGTGAGTCAGTATTTCGCATAAGAAGCTTAAAAGCAATTTTACAGGTTTTGAGGAAAGGGGACATTAAAACCTCTTTCGAATAAAGAGGTCAAATACGTTATGGACGACAGCATCACAAAACGGTTTGGAAGAAATTTGTTGGAATTTATGTGTATCCGCTGAATGGGATGGATAAGACTTCACTCAACTCACCTATTTCTTTTTACTGCGTTTTTTATGGTAAAAAGTGAGCTAGAAATCATGCAGGGCATATGTCATGTTCTCGTTATGTCATGTATGAAGGACTTTACGCTGTGGAAGATTTATGAATGTGTAATATAGTGGATTTACTTTTCTGGAATATACTTTTTATAACAGATGGAACGAATCTCAAAAGCTACCTAATTTATAAACAATGAGAAGAAAATCTCAAATTTTCACTACGTCAATATCTTGCGAATAATTCAATTCTAAAGCAGATACATTTTCTTCTGATTGCATAATGTATTTTTTCTACTAAACAAAATAAGCCTTTGAGCCATTCCCTACGGCAAAATTGGTTATTATTGTATAAAGTAATGCACGTTACTACTTAATGAAATGCGATTACTTTCTAATCATGAAAATTAAACCAGTATAACGTTAATAAATTATTGTTTTATTTATTTTTATAACAACAAGTTTTAGATTTGAACTAAATTTTTAATACGTTCACGAGGTCTTAATTTATGAATTATAAATGATTTGAAAACAAAATTGCAAATTTATATCTTACAAGCTAAATAAATAAATAGAGGGGTGTGAGAGAGGTGTTAATAATGAGACAGACCAAACTAGTTATTTATAAGGTGAAGCAAGTAAGTGTGCACATAATTCACTAAAAATTAAATTCTACCTTTGTATTTTTAGGCAATGCAAATACAAATATTTTTATTATTGTTATTACAAAGTAAAATCTTGATGATGTGCCTAAATCATTTGTTGGGTGTTCTTACTGAAAACGTTTTAATTTGTCTTTTGTAAAAAAATTAATTTATTTGAAATATTGCCTACTGACTTACACTTTAGCACTGCCGATATTTCTAATCTTGGTTATATTGACATAATTTTTGAAGGCTTGGGTAAATTTGGTTTCAATTTCGAATAATGCGATTAGAAGCCTGACTGCTTAGCTTGTTTATATTGTTTAAAAAAAGCTATCATAACATAACCGGTCACAGTTAGAAATAAAATAGTGGATAAACAAAGTAATTGTTTTATCCTCACTAAAAATATGCAAAATATGCAAAATCCATGAATAATATGCTCTTACTTCTTTCGAAAATAAAATAAAAATCACATTTTAATAATCTATTTATTGTAACAATGCGCAACCTGTATTTTTCAATATTTTCCATTATTAAATTATACCTACAGACAGAATATGTTTATAGAGTGAGAACGATCTTTCCACATTGCAAGATGTAATTGGAGCATATTTAAATGCTGCTACCGTAGAAGGACTTTTGTATATAGATTAATTAGTATTACCATTCAGAACATTGTTAATTGATTTTAGAATGATAAACTCTTAATTTTTGTTTAAAATTTCTGCGAATTTGTCTTTGATATTATTTCCAATTGGTCCTTCAATAGTTCCTATTTTTGCTTCAATACTATTTATGATATTAATACAATCACATAATGATAAGTTGAGGTTTTCCAATTGTTTAATTCCCTGCCCAATTTCTGCAAAATGTGTTTATTTATATAAATGACACAATTATTTTGCGCAGTAGGATTGGAAAAAAATTTGAGGTCATTTCTTTACAGCATGGCAAGTTGTAGAATCGAATTTTTGTAACAACATTCTTAATACCTCCATAGTGATTCGTAAGAAAAAAAGCACAATGAAAAAAAACAATTTCCCATTTTGTCAATACGAGTTCTGATGGCAAAAGAATGTCGGGTAGAATCTGTTTGTATAATTGTACTCGTAATGGTGCTTTTATTAAAAATTTTATGATGTAATTAAACTATTTACTAGCAGAAATTCAAGTTTAATTTTTTCTGCTACACTATTTAAGCCATGAGCCAAATTTGTCCAGTGAATTATATTTGGGAAGAAAATCTGAAGACTTTCGGTTTTCAAATGTTAAAACGGTTACTTTCACCCTTTCGTATGTTTAAATATACATATGCAAAATAAAAAGCAAATATACACTCATAAAATCCATAAAAAACGTGAAATTAGTATATGAAATGAACATATATAAAGTATGAAAGAAATATACGAGCACCAAAAATAAAAATATTCATTTTGCATATAATCAAGTCTCTAATAATTACATGTTTGTGGAAATTGGGAGAAATATTATTTTTGTAAATGAGCATTTTGCAAAGATTTTTATTGAAATATGTGGGAAAATGAAATCATTCTGTAAAAAGCATTTATTTATAAAATTCTCATTCTGAATTGTCAGGGGGTGTTATAATTTATAATTTCTTAGTCGGTTAGTACAAAAAAACATATTGTTAAATTCATTCATTGTTGATCTGCTTCATGAAGCCGCAGTGCTGTGAAATAATATTGTTGCAGTCGTAAATTTCGAAAACAATTGTTTTATTTTATTTACCAATTGTAATGGATGTTCACCAAGTAACGGGCAATTCAATTAACTTATTGCTAAATTGTAATTAGAATCTAGTAATTCAAGATGGTCATAAACTGAAAATTTTTATATAATTAAAAATTATTTGAGGATACAGTTTTAAAATACTAGGGCTGTTTTTTCCGTTCCGTTCAGCAGCAAAGACCAATTAAGAAAATAAAAGATATATATAGAGAAGTTACTCATATATCTCAATTATTTATCTATGTGGACGCTACAAAGATTAAGACATTTGTAGTACTGGTACACCAATTTATGTAGACTCTACCAATAATATTTGTCGCTTGAATTTTCAGTTAGTACTTCTACCAGTGCTTACAACCGTCAATCGTGTGCCTGGTGCTACAATTTCTACGGCGATATACCGTAAAACCCTACATCGCTATCAAAAGTTGTATAAAAGAAAAAGGAAACAATTTTGTCAGCAGGCATTATGGTTTTTCATTTCAATACTCTACAGCAGCACAAACAAAAAGAAAATACTCAGCGATATCAGATGGAAGATATTCGACTACACCAAGCAAACCCCACTTGTGTGCTAGGATAATACTAAGGTTGGAAAAGAAAAGATTTAACACTAATAAGAAGCTGAAATCAGGAGGGTCATAAACACTGTTTTTTCGTCGCGATACTGCCTTAATCTTGGTAGCGACTGCGTAAATAAATAACTGAGATGTGTAAGTTACTTCTCTACATATCAATTTATTTCTTTTTCCTTTTATTTTTCTTATTGCCTCTTTTTTGCCATCCCAACGGAATTTGAAAAAATAGCCGACGCATAAACAATGAGAAAGAAATAAATCATTAAATCGTTCATAATATCATATTTTAATGCCGCTTTCGGACAGTTTTTACTCTTATTTTACGGACATTGTCAGAAACAAATATAGGCCATATCAAACAATTTGAATTGCACGTTATCACTACTATGTGCAAAAACAATTAAATAATTACCAATTGACAGATAATTTCTGAATTTTTACTTTAAATAATTCGAAGTGTCCAATTTAATACAAAACCGTATATTTTTCGTCATTGCTGCCAATATTGAAACACGCGCGCGATTTAAATTTTAATGTTATAATTTCGCACCGGAAGTGCAATTTCGTTGGTTCACCTGATTTTGTTTGATGACGACATACAAGACGTACAATTAAAATTGTTTGGTAAATCCTGTAATAATATATTTCCCTTTTTCGAAAATATGGTATACATTTAATAAAATATTCAAGATTAACAAGTAAGAATTTGAGCAAAAATAATTTTGTTTGCATTCCTTCTTACATTATAAACTAACCGATGTGTGGTATAGGTAGTGAGGTTCCTACACTTTCGGTGTTACTATATCGTTACATTTTTTCCGATACTTTGGATATTTTTTTTTTTTTTTGATACAAAAGTTTCGATATTTCAATGAATCGAAAGAAAATTGTAAATATAGAATTACTGGTATCGAATGAAATTCTAATAATAGTTTTTTTTTTAAGTTTGTTTTAAGGTCACACTTTTTAGTAGTAACTTGATACATTGATAATGTAAAATGCACAAAGAAATGGTTAATTGAAGATTTTATCAACAGATTGGATGAAGCGGAACATATTTCTAGATAGCCATTGCAACAGCACTTGATCTTAAATTTAAAAACCTACATTTGAGAGATTCACAAGTAGATACCAAAAACATAAAAATTAAGCAAAAACGGACAAAATTATAAAATATGAAATTGCTTTGTATTTTGAAAATCAAGAGGGTTCACTTAGTTGCAACTTAGTGTAAGTTTAGGAGGACATGCGAGACGTCTTTCCTGGCTTATACAAGGTACTCCAATGAAGTGCGAAATTCCGAAAGTCCAATAGTTCATTTTGTGCTGAGGTGAGTGCATAGAGATGTTTGTATATTGTTTGATAGATTTCGAGATTGTCTTCAGTTAAAATGAATACCCAGAATAGCCTGAAAGTTAAGAAAACCCTTCCCCAGCAAACTTGTATCCAAACATGGCAACATCTTGTGGCCTACTCTTGTAGATCTGCAGGTTTGTCACATGCGAATTTTTGCTTTGGAGATTTGTAAGAAGCATGGTGTACATTAATAGACCACAAATCATACCTGTTTAAACAACTAATATGAAACAAGAAATTATACAGATTCAACCTGATGTATTTCGTCGAATGATGAAAAATTTTTGGTTAAGATTTTAAAAATGTTTACGCATAAATGGCTTTTACATCAGCAGTGTTATTTTTAGAAAGTAAAATGGCATACTTTACTCAACTCAAATCTGCAAAAAAAATCTAATGATATATATTTCATTCAAAACTTGGGTACTTTTAATTTTTCCACTACACTACACATATTCGAACAAAATTAAGTTTCAATTGTATTGTATACTATATTTTCAGACAGAGAGAATATTTTTTAACTAGACGCTGAAATAAATTTAGTTATTAGTATAAATTGGCATTTAAGATGTGTAAACGTATAAGAAGACTTCATCCAAACTGGTAATGGAATGTTTTGAGACACTCAATGACCTGACTAGACAGAACAAGGTCACACTTGCCTGAACTCCAGGTCACTCTGACATTGAGGGTAATGTAAAAGTTGATGAGCTAACAAGGCAAGGAGCATCTATGCCATTCATAGGACAAGAACCTGCTTTGGGTATCGCGAAGAAATAGTGTTGTCTAGTAGTGAGCGATTGGATCGACAATAAACACAAGGAACACTGGCTAAACAGACTACCCCTGAACAACAGCAAGGCCACCATAAGGGGACTTGACTCCAATCGTGCCCATATTTGGAACAAGTAAAATGGTACCAAATGATTTCTATAGATAACCCTTAAAGGACCTGCATCTCATGGTGTGCAGGGAGTTATATTAAGATTAACTGCCTAAGTACAACTACAAGGAGCTACACAATAAGACTTATAGGTTACAGTGTATTCGGATATAAAAGGAAGACGGCCTCCGAAGAAAAAAAAAGTATAAGATGTGATTATAAATACGCAAATGAAATTTATTTCCGTATACAATTGAGCAGGTTATAAGCAAAGGGATGCAAGTGATATTTGGATAAAATGAAATTAGTCTGCTGGAAAGTCCTTCCACCGCCACCAATTTATTCAATTTATAATAAAAGCTTATGAGGGGGAAGGTTTGAAGTTCCTTAAAAATATTTGTGTTAAAGGGGTTCAGGTATTACCTTAATTTTTTATGTTACAATAACTTTGAAATTAATTTTCACGAAATTATGTTTCTGTCACTTGCATTCCTTTGCTTCTAACCTATTCAATTGTAAAATATTGATATAAAATAAAATAACTCCTATTTAATATAACTATTGTCTATTCAGTAGCAAAACCGTTGCACTCATAAATGTCGTCATCAAATAAAATCAGATGAACCAACACAAATAGACTTCCGGTAAGAAATTATGACATTGGAATTTAAAGATTCGCAACAATGATAAAAAATATGCGGTGTTGTATTAAATTTGATACTTCGAATTATTTCATGTAAAAATTCTGAAATTATCTGTCAACTGGTAATTATTTAATTGTTTGACGTTTCATAAATAGGGAGAAATATTACAAGCTGGCAACATGGCACGGGTGTGGCGTGCAATGGTTTTACTTCTGAATACTGTGTAATACTAGTTTTCATTGGTTTGGAAAAAAGAAGTTTTTCATCGGGGATATTATTTAGAATTGTTGGCGGAATCCATCTTATCTATATAAGATTCTAAATAATTAAAAAAGTACTATACATTTGACAATAGTCTCATAGTTTATTAAATATTTTAGCATTTTAAGCGCAGATATGACATGTTGTTACATAAATTTCATTCCCCAACACAATTCGCATCGATAGATCTACACATTAATTGACACATTAAAATTTTGTTTTCGACAAAAAAACATTTTATTAAAAAATTTCGAACCCATCAATCCTGGTTCATTTATAAAAGTAATAATACAACTGATTTAAATTAATCTAAAATAACTGACAAAACCAAAACAATAATTGGAAGTTGGATGTTCGTGAGATAAATAGATAATTGAAATATATGTGATAGTGTCATAACGCATTCCCAACTACATCGACACTCCGGAATCGTTGAAAATTTAATTACGAGAATCGATAACATTATTCTGCTTCGATTTATTTTAGGCATGTCTTAGAAATACATAACTTCATTATTTTATATTTTCATTAAACCGAAATGCTTTTATTCTTACAGAAAATTATTCATATACTTTTGTAATATAAATACACTGAATATAAAAAAATATATAAAGCTTCTTATTGAATGACTGAAGTCATTACTTATTGACATTCTATCTTCATGGTAGATAAATAAAACATTTCACTTTTTCTTTGGTTTTATGTCACTATATTTTGGACCAACAGTTACCGCTTTCTGAAAAGTTTTTTCGTTTCTTAAACAGAACTAGCTCAAAGAAAAAGTGTTTTATTTATCTACCATGAAGGCTCATATAATATATTTAATTATAATTCATAATTAGTTCTTTCTACTTTAGTATCGAAATAATTTTTTTGTCGATGCTCAAACGAGACCTGAACTAACCATTTGAGTGTCGAAGTAGAATTAGTACTGTTTATTGTATTGATATTGAATTGTCAGTAAGTGATATGCGTGAAAACACAAAATGAAACTATTTAAAATGTGTTTAGTTTAAATTAATTATTATAGTGAAAAGTCTAATTGTAATAAGAGATATGTGTGCTAAATTAATGCTAGATAAATTAATTGCTACAATATTTTACTGACAGCAATGTAGATCGTTTGAATACTATTTCATCAATTACATCTGTGCGAGTTAATGATATCAGCGTCAATTTTATAGGACGATAAGATAGTTTTCATAAATTATTAATTACAGATATTGTGAAAATTAATTTAAATTCGAATTAAAATTTCTCAGATGACATTTGTTCTACTAACTACGACAAAATTCCCTTGTTTTTTTTTTATTTTAATATTTATTTGAAAACTTGGACTAAAAATATTAATATCTAAATATTTCACGGGCACAGCTTTTACTTTGTGGTAATTTATAGACATTTTGAAGTGTAAATAAAACTAGTATTTTGCATTTTTACCACAATATTTATTTTACATCGTTCTGTTGCGGCTTTTGAGTAACGATTTAAAATAAATGCTGAGGTAAAAATACAAAATATTAATTTTATTTGTACTTCAAAATATTAATAGTCTTTTAAACGTGGCAAAAACACCCAAAGTAGAATAAATGTTATAAAGAACTAGTAGATGAAGCTATTATGGTACTTGTTTATATAGTACATAAAAGCGAATGTATGTCTGTCCTTTATGCATTACTATACAATTCATCCGTTCTTCATGAATTGATCGATGTTGTACCAAACTTCAAACAAAAAAATTATTGAAATTTGGACCGGACAACGTCTGTCGCGACTTCTAGTTCTTTATAAAATTCATGGGTTTCCCTACTCGTTTTATAAAGTTGGGTTTGTACTATAACTCGCGAATTATCCACTCGATTCTTTAATATACTATTAATTCATATCAATTTAAAATGCACTTTCACTAGATTATGCAACCGGACCTTAGTCATAAGTGTGAAACAAGTAACAATTGTTATGGGTACTTTGAAAATATAAACATCGCTTGAGAAACGGGATACGCAATCGTGAAATTAAAAATTTGAAATAGTCTCCACTTTCCGAACTTTCAAATTACATATCCTAAATGAAAAATTTCTCTTTTATCTATTATTACGTGTCTTTGTGGCAAACCAATTTAATGAATATTATTTTAAAACATTCTATTCAAATCTATTATTTGGAAATTTGTAAGATATTCATTGAATATGATGTCACTATTTCAGATATTTGGCCATGAGTAAATATTGTTAAGATATTTTTTACTATATCTGCATTACAATCTTGAATTAAAAAACTAATAAGCGTGAGAAAGACGCTCTTTAAATCACGCCGCATTTTAAAAGTTCCTAAACAACAACTTCAATAATAAACCATTCAAAGACGTCGAAAGTTGACATATGGTAATTTCTATTGTCAAAAATGTGGCTTGCAATTTTTATTATTTCTTGATTTCTCAATTTTAACTTACAAGATTTATAATGACACCAATCGAAAGAAGAATTGTTTCGCATCTAGTGACATGCAAATTAGTTAATTTTCAATTGTATTTCTCATTATTCTATAAAAAAATTCGCAATAAATCGGAATTCGGAAAATCAAGTTGAGCCATGACAATAAACAGATTCAAACGACATTCACGTGACAGATTCATTATGCCGTTAGCAACTATAATTTCAAGATTTTCAATTTTCTTTACTGAAATAAGTTGGAAATTTTCTAAAGAATTGAGGAAGATCTGTGGTTGAATTTCTGGTAAATGTAAAATTCAGTAAACTTCATCAGCATCGGTCGCATCGTGTTTATTAGAAAAATTTTTACAAAAAAAAAATAGCATAAATACTCCCTCCGTCTGAAAATATGATGTATATTTGAAATTTAGGTTGTCCGAAAATATGGGTATACATTTCAACTTGAAATTTGTCCAAAATGGTATATATTCACAACTTTAATTTCTATTAAAACGATAAAATTCAACTGATGAGGGATCTAGCATTGTCTACGGCTTCTTGGTAACACAATAAACTAGATGGCAAACTTTCAAATGTACACTATATTTTCAGACGGAGGGAGTACATTTTAATAAATGATAATAAATAGAAGAATTTAAATTACAACATTTATTGCTAAGGTACAATGTTTTGCAGTATCCACTTTGATCAATTCTATATTAAACAACAAAGATTAATCACAAATATCATAAACTGATAACTTGATTTCAGACAAACCACGAGTCATCTTGTTTTTCAAATGAAATTTTTTAATGCTTTCTTTTATTTTATTTAAGAATCATGACAAAATATTATTTTTTAAACCAGATTTATTCAGAATTTTCTATAAAATAATGAAGAAATACAACTGAAAATTAACTAATTTGTATACCATTAGATGATGAAAAAAGTTTTCTTTTGTAAATCCCTCTAAGTTAAAATGGGAAGCAACAGTCTGCAAAAAATGTTTTTCCCATATTAATTGCCTCTGTTCGGTTTGCGAATATTCACTAGGGGCCTTTAACTCATATAGCTGCAACCCTTTATTATATCACTCACTTGGCTAGAGGTAAAAAAGTAAGGGTTACTAACACAATTATCCGTCATTTGAATTGTCAAGTTATATGCATAGGTTATTTTCTTTGATTGTTTATATTGGTTAAAGATTGGACTTTTTATGCTTTTTTAATTCGCTCATTCCCTACCATATTGATCTAATACACACATCCTTATTTAAATGTTTATTATCGTAAACCCCTGGCTTTCCCCAATTAATGTATTATATCCATTAGACTGACACAAAAAACAATTAAAGTGTCTTTCTTTAAGGTGCTCTTGAGTAAAAATCTTCCATTTTATGTCAGAAATACTCACCTAAATTTTGGTAAAAAATATTAATTTTTAGAGGTCGTTAATCGTCTCTTTTCCAAAATGTGACGTATGTGACGTAAGGCAAATAGAAAAAGTCTTACAATCCAAATTATTTCTGCAAATAATTTTTTTATGGTGAAATCTTATGTTTTTGAGGTCGCTGAATCTGATTATATTATTTTAGCTAATAATCCAATAGTTTCATAGAATTAGTAAAAAAAATAAGAAAAACTCATAAAAAAGTGTTTTTTTTATCTTTATCGGGTGATAGTTACTGTAAAAAGTTTTGCGCGTCCACTTTCTAAGTACCTATAGAATTCTATATTTTCAAAATAGCTGAATCCGATTCTGTTGATATATAGATTAAACAAAGTATAGATTTTATGGAATCTGCAAAATAATTGGAAAAAAATTTAAAAAATGATCTTTTTGAGACTTTATCATCTGAAACTCACTTTTAAGTATTTGCGCTTTAATAATTTATGTAGAATCTTATATTCTAGAGTCCACTGTATCCAATTTTTTTAATATTTCTGCTGAAACCCTCAAAATTCTTATTTAATCAGCAAAATTATTGGAATAAAATTCATAATAACGTAAAAATATTAATTATAATATATATAATAACTTATACATAAATTAAGTTTACATTTCAAACTTTCCAGTTTTTTCTTTGTGCAATCAAGGAATTTGAAATTGATCTTTTTTCGTTATCTTGCCTTTGAATTTTTGTACTAAACTCAGGTATGTCATTAAATGATTTTGCAACTATCAACGCAATATTATAATTTTCATCTTTATACTATAAAAAAATGTCAGTTTCTAGGAATTTTGTGGAAATTTTATTAATTAAAAAAAGTTCTTGACATTTTTCAAAATAAAATCTGTTATTTTTATATTTTTAACTTTATAAATTTCACCAATGTCTACTTTGCGAATTGTTATTTCAATCATTAGCTATTTTACCATTAATCTCTATATTTCTTAACGCGCATGCTCGTAATAAAAAACATTGTATTAGTATCTAGGTATATAAAAAAACTATTAATTATTCATCTTGCATTCACAACAAAACTTAAACACCAAAATTAAAGAAAAACTTGAATAGTATTTTATGTTAATTTATTTATTTTAGTAAGATTTATTAATTAATTTATTTTATTAAAAAAAAAGTTGATAAAGTCTCAAAAAAATCGTTTTTAATGGTTTTTTTTATTCTGCAGATTCCATAAAAATTATGTGTTGTTTAATCTATATATCAACGGAATCGGATTCAGCTATTTTGAAAATATAAGATTCTACTTAGAAAGTGGACGCACAAAACTTTTTACAGTAACTGTCACCTGATAAATACAAAATAAACACTTTTTTACGAGTTCTTTCTTTTTTTTTTTTGCTAATTCTATGAAAACTATTGGGTTATTAGCTAAAATCGTAACATAATTAGATTCAGCGACCTCAAAAACATAACATTTCACCATAAAATAAATTATTTTCAAAAATACTTTTCTATTTGCCTTTTAGGAAATGTCACATTTTTGAATAAAACGACGATTAGCGACCTCTAAAAGTTATTATTTTTTACCAAAATATTTAGGTGAGTGTTTCTTACATAAAATGGAAGATCTTTTGTCAAGAGTCCCTAAAAAAAGACACTTTAATTTTTTTTTGGGTCAGTCTAATATCCATATTTAAGCTATGTTGTATTTTTCTCTTCTTGTACCTATTAATATCCTGTTATTCAATTTCTGTTACTCAATTTCTTAGTTTTTAACCCTAATTGTAAGCACGTGTAAACCGCCCTCCCCCTCTTACATAATTTGTTATAAATATGTTGAGTGGTTTAATTTTGGTGCATTTGTCTGATGAAGCCAAAAAATTATAGCGAAATTAGTCGCAATATTATGCAATCAGTTGGTAGAAAAAGCAAAATAGTTTTTCTAGGACCTATTCTATGGTTTCATTAATCAGGGCTTCACATTTTCCTGGTATAACTGTCTCTTCTGCATGTTAATTTTTATCGTTACTGTTTCAAAGTCCTAGCTCTTAAATCTTTTTTCCTTAATTATATCCATTCTGAATATAAATTCATTTTCAATGTTAGCAACCAGCACTTTATGATCAAATGAAATATTTTTAATTGTAAGGG
>JAODAH020046682.1:0-14442 GCA_027574865.2 Coproporus ventriculus | reverse complement strand
CTTAATCAAACACAAATATCTTCAACTTAACACTTTTAAAGTTTTCTTAATGTTTCCGAGTAAACATTTCTTTCCCCTTTTTTTCAGTATAAAACAATAGCTTTGTGTGCTTTTTATTAAATTTAAATCAGAATGGTTCACAAAGTTCCCATACTGAAATTGAATCTCCTCCAGTTTTAATTCCCTTTTCAAGGAGAGTATCAAATTTCATCTGTAAAGACATTTAATTGTGTTATCGATTCTCCTTTCATTCGATCGAACTATTAAATTATAACAAAATGAAGCATGATAGAGCTTTCAATTTGATATGAAAAGTTTAGTTTTAAAATAGAGATAGTTTCATTAAAGTTTTAATTAAGCAAAAACTAAAATGGGAATATTAAGATAGAAATCGTGGTAGATGTAATTTGTGTAAGGGACTTTTAGAACCCCGCAATTTAATGTCCGTATGAACAATAGTTCGTAGACGCAATTTGCAATATCTATGAAGCCTCCGAAATGAACGTTAAACTTGTCGAAGTAGTTTCACAGCTGTGTTGTGGTCTTAGCAGGGTTCATTCGCACATCAAACGTATCTTGGCTCCCTCAACATATACTCACTTCATCAAACTAACCCTTGGGCACCACCAAGGAACTTGCTACCACTATCCGAAACCCATTTCCATATAAAAATATTCCATATCCCCAAATTTAAACTAAATTCTGCAAAAATATCACACAACCCTTTTGCAAACACAATTTGAATTTATTGTTGTATGTTGTACGTTTCACGTTCTGTTTTATTTTTTAACAAGTATTCAGCTTTTCATTTAGAATTCCTTTATTTGTGAAAATATTCATGTGAGTCAATTAAATATAAAAAAAGTGTACAATGTTTTTTGATAAACATATGCACAAATACAAAAGCCCGTTTTATTTTTCGAGCACAAATAAAACTTAAAATATGTAAACATGAAATCAGTTCACTTTTGAATGAACTGGACTGGAAAGATTTCTTTGTTTCAAGTGCATTTTAATTGCCAGAAAAATTAAATATTTTTAGATACGATTTTGTTAGTTCAATATTTGGAAACATTTTTTTTTTTGTAATTTTATTTTATCTCTAAATACCACAAGACAGTGTAAAAGGGGTCGGTCAACTAGCTACAGAAAAAAGCTTATTGCATCATGCAACGATCACCACTTAACTAATGTTTGATTGGGTTATGATGTCGCGTTTATATTCAACCCACTACCGCAGCAGTGAGTAGGGAAGTGGGCATGCAAAACGGTGGGACGAGCATGTGACAAGTTATTTGCGCTGCTGCTTATGCTTTGTTGACTGTTTTTCCTGCATAAGTTAAAAGACCAGCAGCACAGTACTGAAGCTGCATTAAAAAGTTTCTTGTATTAGTATTAACTAAAAGAATTTTTCATTGATGTTTGTTATTTCTTTTTTTTTTTAATAAAATTCTCTTTAGAATATATTAATGTTAAAGTAACAGTTTATATAAGAAGATTATGCGCTTGGAAGAGATTAACAATTTTCAATTAAAGTAAACTTATCGATTTTGTATGCGCAACTGTAATGCAAAGCATGCATTGTAATTTAATTACAATCAAATACTAAACGACTGTCAGGGGTACGAGCTGCACTGATCGATGTTAAGCAAAATAACAGGACATACTCTAATATATAAAATTAAAATGACCAAATGATTAAACCTCGGCATTGTCCCAACAGGAAACGGACAGGAATTAGCGAATAGAGAAGTGGTTAATGGCATTCGCGCATGTACTTCCGTTATCGTGCATTGTATGCTAGCTTTAATACATTGCGGATAGGCCTTTATACTATGTATGGTTACCTACATACTCTCCCCTTGTTTGACTATTTACTTAAAAGCTTTACTATTACAAACTGGCTGTACCTTTATCTATCCAACGTCAAATGGTTACAATTAAAATGGTACTTCACATAGTGAAAATCATGAATTTTGTATGTGCTTGAATTCATTCCGTGCAGAAAGAATCATTGTTTTTCAATAGAAAAGCTCGCACAAGCTTTGGGTTAAAGCTCCCCGGTGACCATCTCGAATTCTCTCTAACCGTCATGTTCTACGTTATTTTTATCGGGAAGTTTCGCTCTCACAAATTCCATTTGATTTCTCCACCCTTAAATAACAGCAAAAAATTGAAAACTATTTCCAACAAACAATTTATTATTCTGTTTTAGTTGAATTCCAGAACTAACAAGGCAAAAATTTAAATTACATCATTAGAAAGTATAAATGATCGTAAATCTTCTGCCCTATACTTTATCATGCGTTGTAATTATAGCTGTATATAATATTGAATAGTTTTTGTGTAAGAAGGGTGTTACACTCTGCGCGAAACATTCACATTTTATGGAAGAACATTAAAAAGGCCATAACGTGGCCCAGGGGTTAACTCAGCTTTATATCAGAGTTGTTACAAGAGGTAGTGTTGGAATGGGAACAAACAATAAACCTGAATGAATGAAAAAAGAAAAATTTCCTAACCTTTTATGTTTGAATATCTTTTTGTAAGCGAAATTACATTTTTCTTAATTAAAATTTAAATCACATAAGATAACATGAATGAATATATTTTTTGCTTGATTCATTTCTCCGCATTTATAAAACGACAAACAGAAATAAATAATTACCAAATTACTGAAAGAAATTATCTCTGATATATTTAACAAAAATTCTGCTGTGTTTATGAGTTAATAGTACTGCAATTGTCCATAATTGACCTTCCTCGTTTAACGAACAAAAAAAAAGAGACCAAATATTGTAATGGCATTCCAAGAAAATAATTTATCTAAATTAGATTGTACGTAATAAAAGGGAAGTTTAAAAAGCAAAATTAATATTGATTAATGTTTCTTTCACGGCAATTATGCAATTTTTCAATTATAATCAACAGCAACAAAGAGAGAAAAAGAAATAAACATCCATCGCTCGGATTATTATTTTTGAATTAAAAACAAACTTTATCAAATAATTCGCGGAGTATTCATCTTCTCATTAAAAAATCTCATTGCACAGAAGTTTGTATTGAAATGATCTCGATAATACGAGCCGATTCCGATATTTATCATTGATACATATATGGTCAGAATCAATTCGAAGTATGTATGTTTAACCGATAACATTCCTGATAAACTGGCATGTTTATTGATGTTATTCGTGTATTTAATTGAGTTTTGATCTGTCCCGATTGATTTCGATTTTTACTTCCATTAATACTACCTGCTATTATTATTTGAGTAGAAGTGGTGCTTTAGAGCACATAAAATAGTACAAAAGAGGTTCTTTAGAAAACAACCCCTACAATCCCCTTGTAATGCCAGAATCCATCATGTTCCTATACAATTCCGGCACACCTCTGCATGGTAGCGCGCATACACTGTGCCCATATAATCACACATCTCTTTCTCACCCTGCACACCTCATCTTTTCTTTACAGACCGATGACAGCCATCAATTGAGAACTCAAGAAGGGTGACGTTTTCGATTATTACAAAGCGTACCCTACACTTATTATACTCACGACGATCAAGGAGGATGAGGGCGAGTTCACTTCCCAAATCAAGCACGCGTCTGGAGTTTACACCCTCACATTATATCCTAAAGGGGGATGATGTATAAGGTTAAGAGCTAATCTTTTAAAATATAAAGGTTTTATAATGTAATCAACGTCATAAGGCGAGATTAAATGTTATGGATAGAACACAATATGCTATGACCTTTGCGTATACTCATCTCCATCCAACCGACTAAAAATGAATGCTATCAGTTTGCTCCTTCGGTTGGTACATATTATTGCTAACTCATAAATAATAAGTGCATGAAAAATTTATGAATGCGAATTTTTTTTTTGTTGTTACAACAAAGAGATGGATCTTTTTGTTAAAATGCCTCGAGAATTTTCTATGCATATCAAACATTTTCAATTACTCATCTATTCCATTACTACATACAATATTGTTCTCTTATGATAATGTCAATTTATTGTTTCAGTTTATGATGATAAATAAAATCCCAACATGTACGTAGAGTAATTACCCAAATTGTTTCAATGACGAATTCCAATTTTAATTATTAAAACTTGCTGTACCTACGTTTATTACTTTATTTTAAGAAATATACTCAATGAATGATTAAATAAAAAAGATAAGTGTTTATAATTTTCTTTCGTGTTAAATTTCTTTTTTCACTTTCACACTTTTATTCTCTCAAAACGCTTTGTTTCTTGTAGTACATAAATTCCTAAAATCACATTTATTTGCGTTTAGTGAAATTAACTATTCGCCAGATAGATATTTCGATTTATTGACCTAATTGGAACTGTAACTGGCAATAACAGACGCCGACTTGATTTGTGTTCAATTCCAAATTGCAAGTGGATATTCCCACACACAAAACTAACTAATTTTCCCAATTTTTCTCCGTTAACCCAATCCTATAGTATAATTGAAAAAAAAAACGCGCAATTTTATTCAGTACAACCATCACAATTTTTTACTCGCACTCAAACAAAATAAAATAGTTATAAAATTTCCTGTTTTAATAAATGAATTTTACAAAAAAACTCGGGGACATGCTGTACAAATAGCTTTTTCATATTGTATCAAAAAAGTATAAAATAATTTGTAAATTGGATAAAATTCGTTTCCTATTTTACATTAAAAAATGTATATTTCAGAGGAATTAAACGTTTTTAAAGTTAATCCGAAATATGGAGCTTACAATACATAATGAAACACGAAAGTGGAGCCAAGTACTGCGACGAGCTCAAAGTTGAGAGAAGAGCAAACTTAAACGTCAAAAACAAATATTAAAGTTAACCCGGCATAAAATTAATTATCATATCTTTCATTTTAAACTCGGATTTAAATGAAAGGGTGTTACTGATAAGAGTTTTTAATTTAAAAAAATTAAGTCCACGGTAGTTGGTTACATTTAGTACAGAAAAATATTTCTACTTTTATTACAGAGAAATTTTTTTATTATTTATTTAAAAAATTGATATACACTATGAGTGTTGTGACAAAATAAAATAAATCAGGTGAAAAATGATATTTTTGTGTGTAAGTATGAACGTGATGTCAGAGGCAGCTGTATTTAATGAAATAATCTAAGTGAATTACCTCGTTAAATTTTTTAATTAAAAAAAAGGGTCGAACAAAGGACGTATGTCTGCTTTTTGTTATTTTGCCAATTGTGATTATAGAAAGAAGAAAAAAAAAATTTTAAATAAACTCCAGGAAATTCATTTTATAGTTGAAGTACGTTTAATATTCCTATGCAAACTTTGAAATTAAACTTTTGCTGCATAGATATCAGTTTAAACTAAAAACTTATCTAAGTTTTGATCAAATTATGTTTGGTAAACTTCTTTACAAAAAGTATTAATATTGTAAAGAAATTCTTGTTGGATAAATTTATGTTAAAATGTGTTGATATGTACAGTTTTTCAAATAATATTTATTTTCAATTGTATATAAATGGCGTGATCATAAATAAATAAATAAATATCAAGCACATCAATACTGTTACTGTTTAATTGAGGAAATTACAGATCAAGTCAAGTATATAATTTTGCAATGGAGACAATTATACTGACATTAATAAGCAGTTACCTATGAATAAAGGCGGGTTGGTAGCACAATATAGAATTGAAATAGTTACAAGTTACATCTATCTATTAAATATTAATTTTGAATATTTAATTTTTTACTCTTATCTTGTAATATCACAAATTAAAAAGCACGAAATTTAATTTTTTTTCGCTTTTTCTCTTAATTAGTTATTTCTTCTGCATATATTATTTAATTTATCTCTGAAAGATTTAAATCTTTGTTCGAAGAAGTTTTATCAATGTATAAAAAGTCATTCGTGTCTAAAATTTATAGCTTCCTCTCAATTATATACGATAATTGTATCGAATGATCTACAAAACCAGATTCCGTTTCTTATAATTATTTTTACGTGTACAGAGAGAGGACAACAAACTTTTTTTTTATTAAATAAAGTAAAGGAATTACATTATTCAAGGAACTAGTTTTCCGGGAGGAGACTTGAATTCTAACTGGCAAAAAGCCCTCCCAATTATAAATAATGAAGAACTATAAACAAGGATTATAAAAGTTTCGCAGTTTGTTGCTGGTTTATTTTTATGTGGACAACTTAATTTGTTTATTGTTAATCGGATTTATTTTTAAATTAATTAAAATATCCAAAAGATAACTTTTTAATGAAATTCGAATTTTAATTCTAATTAGGTCAATTTGTGTCTAGACTTATTTTTTTCATAATAAAATTCTTAAGTTATTGATTTTCAACAAAAACTCGCCTTGAGAAGGATGAATCCCTCTTTTTGGTCATTTAAATACAAAATATTTTATTTTTAATAAGTTGAGATGAACAAAAATATATTGTTGAAGGTAGGGAACCAATTTACAAAATTTCAAAATATGGGGAAAAAAATTTAAATCTGAAATTTTTAGTATTTAATTTGTGTTGATTATTTTTTAATAGCCTAATTTCAGTATGTTATTAATTTAATTTTGTCGGTATTCATGCATGATTTTAGAATCTTCGTCTAACGAGGCAATACACAATTAATTAAGAAACGTATTGTGGGATCTTTCAACCAAACTAATTTAAAGTTGATGGGGTTAAAAGTGGGGGAATGAGGTGGTGCGATTCTCTCTAGACTTGCCCGGACTCTGTATGCATAACGGCTCGGTTGCAGAATGAGAAGCGGCTATGAATAAGGAGTTAAGATTATAAGTCGATTCTATATAAGGGTTCTTGTTTGTATAAGATTTGTCTGAAAAGTCATACTTTCCAGGATAGAGAGATACGGGCCGAATACAAAAGCGATTTTATACATTATTAACCGGAATTTTTCCTCCCTTATTTTTACTTTCCACACAAATTTATTCATGTTGCTTTTTTTTGCGACTTTGGTTTATGATTAGATCTTTGCCCCTTGTGTTATTTATTTTCAAGAAAATGTATTTAATATCTAGATTAAAAGTTGATGGTTTTGTCATGTTTATTTATTTTTAAATTTATTTGAAGAATCTTGTGAATTGAATTAGATGATCCATACATAAATTGTGAAGTTTCACATTTTATTCCATGCCAAAATCTTTTAATTGTTAAGTTTTTTAAGATTAAATTAAAAAAAACGCTATGTTGTTTACTAAAACGTGTCGGTTTTAAAATTTACTGCTTGAACATTTTTATCGGAAAGTTGAAACTGCTAAATTTCGCCTCATGCAGACACGTTGGCCACAGAAACGACTGGAAGAAACTGGAAACTTTTCGCCGGACGAACTTCCTGATTACGTTTGTTTTCCGTTAAAGACAAGGAATGGGCGAAAAGGAACGGACGCTTACCCACACAGACACACAATCCGGTTTATTTCAGTGACATTGTTTTTTTTTTCTTTTTTATTGGTATTTTGCTATGTGTTTATAAACAATCCGAAAAATTTTTGATTGCGAACTAGGGCATGAATTGAATAGCGTGAAAACGTATTCATCATTTCTAATGGACAATTATAAATGCATGTGCACGTTATGTTGTGAGCTAGTTTTAAATCAAACTATTCATTCAAATTGTGAAGGTTGGGAGGTATGATCTGTTGATAATAAATTGGATAGATTATGGCATTAATC
Source organism: Coproporus ventriculus (assembly GCA_027574865.2). Taxonomy (NCBI): domain Eukaryota; kingdom Metazoa; phylum Arthropoda; class Insecta; order Coleoptera; family Staphylinidae; genus Coproporus; species Coproporus ventriculus. The sequence goes on along the minus strand of JAODAH020046682.1, from coordinate 6,742 downwards.
AACTATCAAATTGTTGGGACTATAATTGTCACGAGCACGAGTGAGCACATTATTTAGAATTTAAAATTTATTTTCTGGACCTGTGTGACTGTCCCCAGGTTTTGTTCTAACAGGGTCTGTCCGAGAACTAATATATAGGATTGTACATCATGTATTACTTTGTTTTGTGGAGGAAACTTATTCGCCAAGTTGAAATGAAGTCTGGTAGGAAAAGAGTTAAAGCTTCCATAAATATTTCATCTGTCAAGTCCAGCGGTACGACATTTTACCTCGGAAAACTAAGCAATATCGTTTAAAACCGAGCGAATTAAATACAATCCAACCTCTTTTTTTCTCTACATATATTATTTTCGTACCGATATTACCTGAAATCACGTACGCATACCCAACCCTCAAATATTTATATTTCCGCAGTTGTAAGCGGGGTTTGAAAAAAAGTAGGAAGAAACGTCAACGAACTTTATATAAATTTATGAACGAACATGCATCCATGAGAAATATTAGAAAAATGCATTTTAGTGACAAGGTCATTATACCATGACACGATTTTCATAAAATGCAATTTTCTTCTTGACGCCGTACAAATCGAGCTATTTTAAAATATCCTAACCATGCAAGTATTTGTAATTTACATTATTAAAGTAGGAAAGCGACTTGCAATTTCTTGAAAATTTCGAGGAGGATGATTCAATGCAATTATTTATTTACTTCTTTTATGCTATAAGTAATTAATAGATTTAAAGAATTTTATGAAAATATAATAATACTTTACTTGTTGAATATATTAATAAATATAGAAAATAATTCTTAATTCTTGAAGAACAACATTATTCACCATATATTTTGGAGACTTAACAACTATGTTGCCACCTGTCATGTACTTTCAGTAATTAAAAACTGCATTTAATCAAAATTAATTTTAATTTTTCAATTGGTTTGAATTGTATTTTTAATATGTTGATAACTTTATACGTCTTGAAATTTACTGCTTGTAAAAGTAAATTTTTATATCTGTGAAAAATGTGATCGTCATAATATCCGAATTATTGCTGCTTAAACTATAATCTCTCCTCAAGTACTGTTTGAAAACAATCTTTTATTTTATGTTTAAACTACTTTAATAAAATGATAATATAAAATTTTATAGTTAGTTGTATATATATATTATATAATATGTGACAATTGGTGTAATTGTGAGAAAGAATTTAGAAGAAAATGTGTTTTTGTGAACAACCGTTAATTTTTTATGTGTTGAGAAAGGGGAGCATTAAAAGGGCCGTTAGATGCAGCAGAGAAACTTGTAATCCACTCGACAATTTGCCGGCCAAGAGTGGCACAACCCATGAAAAAAGAATTATCCTGGCTATTCTTTAGGTCACCGTACACACTGCGCCACTGTTACCAAAACACATTAAGCCTTTATTACTGCGCTATGTCTCTTCCTTGTCCTACTGTTTTACTCCTCACAAATAATAAAAAATAACAATGAATCCTCCTATTCAAAATTAATCTTTTTTAACTAGATAATAAAACAGGAAATCCTTTTCATGTTGATAATGTAAAATAATTTCAGATCGATCAAATACTGTTGGGATTACACAAATATGTCGGAAAGGAAAAACACCATATTGCATTCAAATGCGGTAGAAGAGGGCGTGCTTTTGCCTCGACTCTGTTTTATCACGATTCATTTAACATCAAATTATAGCAGAACTTTAAACATGAAACGCCACTTGCTTTATTAAATGTATTTTATTGCACGCAAAGTGGGCAAAATCAATTACCGTATTTAAATTACCTTATTTATCTACCACATATTCATAAGATGATCAATTAAATATATAAAAAAAAAAAACAAGAAACAAAAATTAATGAAGTAGAAAAGATAAAACAATTATTTGATTAATAATTATAGATATAAATGTAAATTTTGTGTAATAATAATAAAAACTATTAATTCCTGACATATTTAATTAAATTATTAAGGAAACCCATTATTTGTAAGGGATTGAGTGGTATTGTATTTCTAAAGCAGGGACAATAGTTGAATCGAATGAATTCAAAAGTTTATTGTCATAGAGAAAACTTTTAGGCGGACAACTTCATCCAAACAATTATTGTCAATAATAATACAAGGGGAATGGCAAACTTTTCAAAATATGTAATACATAATATGGATAAGGATTTTCTCCTTTAAAAAGTTGCATAGTTAATGTTTCAAATTCGTTTCTTGCGAATAAATTGATTAAAATTAGTTTGACTTATTTAAATCGTTTTATTAAGATAATTATATTTTTTTCTTATTAAATTAGAAGTGAATAAAAAAATGGTATGCATAATCGAATAGATAATTAAAAATTCTCTATATATTAAAAGTTTTCCTTCTGTTCATTTTCATATGGTTTACATATTTTAAATTAATGCTTTTGGCATTCTCTGCATTACATTAACAACTTTTCTTAATTAAATTATACACCATCATGGGCAATAATTTTTAATTAAAAGTTTTTATTGTTTAAAATTGTATTGTAATTAAAAAATTAATTTATATAATGCAATTAAATATTTATCTTGTGGCTTGAAATGAAAATTAATTTAAAAAAAGGCATATGTACTATATTAATTTATAAAAGTTTAATATTTTATTCCACTAAAATCAGTTTAATTTTAATTCGTTATATTTTAATTTTTATTTCGTTAACTATAAAAATGTGTATGTTCAATTAAAATCCTATTTTATAAGGACGAACGAGTATTTAAGCAATACACCAAAAACAAAATTTGTAATAACTCAAGCGTTTTTCTAGAATTGCGCCAAAGAGATTGAATTTCAGAACAATGTTGTGTGTAATGAAGCAAAAATCATATCGTACAAGAGAAATCAATTTTATTCCAGATATTTCCATTAACTTGTATTCGGATATAATAATATAATAAACAGTAGCTTCGATTAAACTGTTCTTTTAATCTTAAGCACAGAAATTAATTAACAAACCCGATATTTTAATTAATCCTAATCTATTTATTTGTTCGGTCCATTTTCCATCAAATAAGATTTCAATCGATATCCAAAGTCCCCAAATCAGAAATTAAATTAAATTCGATTAATTAAAACTGTCACTCCTTTGGAATGTTAAGTATTTCCTGAAAGTGATCTCCCAAATTCACACCTTGTGTTATGAATTGAATTAATATCTTGTTTAGACATTGCGAGACAGAGTTAAATGATATCTGGAGGTATTTCTATTATTCTCATGTTTATTTAAAATTTACCTGCGAATTATAGAAAGATTTCATTTTAGTTAGTGCTGAAAAATTGATTTTCAACGTAACAATAAGGCTACAATACGATACTATAATAATAGAGTTTGATGGAAATATAAACATCATAGGGAAATGAAAGTGACTATGTGGGAAAATCTTTAACTGAAATTTTCCTCGAGGCATGTAACAATGAAAACAAGGAAAGGCATCCTAATAGAATTTCAAAATACAATTGTATGTGGTTAACAAAGCAAGAAGACTCTCTTTACATAAATATGGGCAACCACAAATTGAAATACAAAAAATAATTGAATTAAGTAAAATTACATTTTATTTTATATTTGTAATTACAAATGACAATAATTATTGCATCAATTATAGTTATGTATTACATCTTTTATGTACTTCATTCGATTTGAGGGTCCACATATACTAAAAAAAAGATCAAAAATATCTTTTACAGACACTTTTTAAGTAAAATGCAGCTACGTTCCCCATAAGCGCAATTTTAATCATCAAATAATGAAAGAAAGAAAAACATCTCAATATAACATTCGATTAAAATTGTGTATGCTCAGTAAGTAAAAGAAATCTTTCTTAAAAAATTCTTAACATGTATTGTTTATTGACATCCAGATCTAAAATTAAATTACCCTTAGGATATAAAAAACACAAATAAAGTTAAGAGTAGAGGAAAAAAATAATCGAGATAAGTTAATGTAGTTTAAAGATAAATTGGGAAATATTTCTCTTGGATATAACATTTTCCTCGTTAAAGGATTGCGATCTTGAGCGTTTAAGCTCATTGCAACCGAAACTGCAAGTTCAAGAAGACAGTTTCAGTATGCAACATGTTACTGACGGCTTAGTTTCGGGGCTTTAATTATTCTCACAGGAATGTTCTAACACGGCCACATTTCTAAAATATTAACGGCTATTCTGAATTTTCTCTAAACTAATTGAAGTAATTACAGGTAAAGTAATGAAGTACCTCAATTATTGTGTTAATAATTAATCACTCATATTTCAAACGGTACAATCGATAGTAATAAATTTTATTGCACGCTTACATATTTATAAAAAAATATATAAATGGATTTCTAAGTGCATTAGAGCTTAACAAATGGCCTTGAGTGTAATATATGCAATATTTTGTTTGTTACAATTCGATTTTTAAAGATGTAATATTCGATTTCACTGCTTATTTATGTTAATTAAGTATGTTTATGCTAATATTAGATCATTGTCGGTGAAGCCTGCTTGGAGTTTTTAAATTGCATACATATTGCATAATTTGCAATTTTCTCTAAGGCAACTAAAACCTGAAATTTAAAATAGAGCACGTATTCAAAAGAATCTTGAAATTGGTTTTTATTGGAACATTATAACTAATAAATAAAAGTGAGTCAACATGCATCTATAATGTTGTTCTCGAAAATAAATTGTTTTCTTCATTTTAAATCTTTTGCTAAACTTAGTTATTTCGAATTTTAAGGTATAAGATAGATAAATGATGCTTTAAGTTAAATATATCACTTGGTCTTAATAATTTCTAATTTTATGCCGCTTAATTCTAACTTGTTTAAGATATTGTAGTACAATAATCTGACTTAATCTTTTTATACCCTTCTTTAATATAAGCAGGTAAACTTTATTTCTTGTATTTAAATAGCTAAAGAAATAATTTAAAATTACCGGATTTGTTACAAAATACTAAAAATACAAAGATCTTATTAAAGCTATGTAAATGTTTAGAAAAAAAAACATGCTGAGTTCAGAAGAGCTAAAAAAACGAGACAAAGTTGAGTGCTTTTGTAAAAGCTAAAAAATAGAATTCAATTAGGTTCGGAAAAATTCCCGTCGAAACTTATTAATCAGTTATTGACTTTATAGAAAGTTTCCGGGAGGGGAGTGAGAAAAGACGAAGAGGAAACGTGCCAGTGAATTCCCTTTATGATTAAATTGCTTTGTACAAAAATGAGAAAGGGTGCTGGGTTGGGGTGGATTGGCGCGGACACCAACTTAATGTATCCAGATTGCAAAAGTGTATATCTGCAAAAGTAGTTTCATTTGGTCACGTACTTATTGAATGACCAACAGAAAAGAAAATAGCAAAACGTACAATTGATAGGGATTTGTGGAGAGACCTGTATAAAATAGTAAATGGTGGGGGTGGTTTTGGTAAATTTAAACCTTATCTGGATGTGATTTGCGCACACTTGGATGTTATATCATAGCTAGGGATTAGATAATATCATTTCTGCTATGGTATTATTATTATCTCTTTATCTACTGATCGTAAACTATACTGGTGGTAGCATATAACTTTTAACTAACATCATATCATCTTCGTTACGATCTCATGATATTATCCGCTAAATAATACCGTGCCTCTCACATTTAAACTCGATCTAAAAATATGGTATAAAATAACTGATATTGGATTGTTTGCAGAAGTTGAAGGCCTTCAAGCAATTTTCCCTCTATCATTAAATAAAATCCAGCTTAATTAAAACCGTAGGATACTTATTTTAATTCCAATTTAATTGTACGCGTGTGGAGGTTCATCCCTTTCCAAAACCTAATTACATGTCAATACTTTTTCGATAAAGCTATTCCGAAAAAAGGGGCCTACCTGAGTGCTTCCGAAACAACCATATAATGGCCAATTAAAAATCTTTGAACCGAAAACTATAATGTGCCCCTACTTGTCGCTCTCGAATTCCTTTATTCATAGGGTTATCGCATATCGATCCTTCTTCCTCTTTTACTTCCTTTTATTTTATGTTTCGTCTGTGCGTGTGCATGTGTGGCAGATTTATAACCATTCGATTGCCTGTAGCGGATGTCTTGATTGACAGCTCCCGAATTTCTTCGCGATTCACATAATGGGTTACTTCTCTTCCTATAAACTTATTCAAATCGCAAACCAGAACGTCCATTAGTGTATCCATTCCCCACTTTAATTCTCAACCAGTGTTCAATTTGCTATAGCAATTTATCTTCGCCGTGCTACCCATTCAAACTTTTTTAATACAAATTGAATAAAACCGATAAAAAAATTTAATTACACCTAATTAATCAACTATAACATTCTAAAGTCTCCGACATCAAGATGAACATAATGCAATTGGTGATGCAAAACATTAATTGTACCATGAAAATACAGAAAGAAATTTTTATTGAAGTTCGATCACTAACTTATCAAACAAAAAATTTTATTGATGGTAACTAAATGATTTCACTCATGTGTGTTTATTTATTTCTTCAGGGATTAAGCGTGAAGCTCAAAGGGCGAATATTCACACCTGTGAGATAATTTAGGATCATTAACCATTGACCGGTGAAATTTCCTTGAAACACTATTCACACATCTTCTTTTAATACTCACACAAGCGCATAATTCGATATAAAAATTAATATCGAAAATTTTAAACAATGATAAACCAATAATCAATTTAATCATTTAAATTTGTTA